>CM035415.1:148834066-149041566 GCA_020310875.1 Ceratopteris richardii
ACACCACATTTCCACAAAAATTTTTGAAAAATTTGCAAAATTTCAATCCATCGTGATTGACAGCTCTGTCCATCGCGATTGACATTTCTGTGCTACAGGAATGAAAATCATTGGTTCTGTCTTTGAAGTTTAAATCTTAAAGCTAACCTTGGAACTCTTACAGATCTATTGAGAGCATCAAAAGGCGTTCTAAGCAAGTGTAAGTGCAAGCTTGGGAACACGCTTCTTGGGCATTCAAGGGCAACCAAGCAGGAAACAAAAGGTTGGAAACTTTCAACCCCCTCTGTCAATTCCTAGCTTATGCTAAGAACGAATTGTGGTAGGAGTAGACCAAGGCGGCATTAGGTACTTATCAAGTTGAAGAATACCTAAATATTCAAGTTCAAGTTAACGACATAATCTTTGTACGATTGATAACCTTGAAGGAAAGAATCTAACGTGGAACGAACAATTTACAGTGCGAAAATTAACTCAAATATTCCTGACGACGTGATTTCTGACAAGAGCATAAACACGATAATCAACTAAAAAAGAATCAAGTGACTGATACGAAAGAACACAGCAACGAGGTTGTACTTGGGCAAATTTGGGCTTTTCAATCAGGCTTATGAACCTTAGATCAGGGCGACATCTAGGGAGAGATAGACAAAGTCTTAGGTCTTCAGAGGCTAGTGTCAACCACACTGCTAGGTCTTGGGCCCAGCAGTTGAGTCACCACTCATACTACCCTAGCTCTGAGACTAGTGAATCAGAGATGTCTCAAGGCATGGACAGACCTACGGGAAGTTCAGGAGTGCCATACTTGCACAGGGTAGAAGGCCCGTACAAGACGCAGCTAGAATACCTTAGGACCAACCAATTAGGTGCTACCATCTATGAGGACAGTCTAGGAAGACCCGTGGTCCAGATTAAAAACCCTGACCAATCTATTGGACTAGAGCGCCCAGCTGTCAAGTTCGAAAACGGAGCGTACTTAGACAAGGAAGGGACAATATATGTAGTCATCAGTCATCCAGATAGGACTGATGAATTCGGGAATGTGATCCCTGAGACGGACATAGGGGACCTAGAACAAGGAAACATGGGTGCAGAGCCTAGGACTCCTCAAGGGAAATCTGTTCTTACGAGAATTCTCACTCCTGAGTGGATTCCCCAAGACAAGAAGAGCATAGATCTGCTTCTAAACCGAGAAACTGACGAAGCCTTTTGGAGGTATAAATCTGATCGGCCAATTGATATAGGAACAATCATGATCTATGAGTTTAAGGATCCTGATAGCCCAGGCAGAGTGACCTACTTAGATCACGCTTCAGAGAGGATCTTTGTGGTGACAGAAAATGATAGGCATGCTTACACTTGGAAAGGTGAAATTATTTTCCCCCAGCCAAGATCAAATGTGTCCTATGGTCACCCTGGAGCGGGAACATCCCAAGCTCATGGAACTCAAAGAGACAGAAGTAGAGATAGGCCAGAAATAAGCTTTGCCAACCCAGTGGGCAGAGAAAGAACGAGGACGGAAACAAATAGAGTAGAACCTGAGATACTTAGAGCTCACAGGAATCAAAGAAATGCGGATGAGTTCCCTCTACCACGACCTAGAGAGCACACAAGGACTTTGAGACCGACTCAGCTAGTTAAGTCCATGAAGAATTACTTCGATGGCACTGGAGATCCATACGATCATGTGGCTGAGTTTAGGCAAGCCCTGAGAGCTGAACAAGTGGAGGATCTATTCACGCAGTACAATGCCTTTGGTATGACCCTTAGGAACACTGCCCTGACATGGTTTCAGCCACTAAATGAGAGGCAGTTCAGGAGCATAGACCAACTCCTAGAGGCTTTCATTGTTGAATTCTCTAAGAGTGGCATAAGGCATAATACCTCCTCACTGATTCACAGCTTCAAGCAAACCCCTCAAGAGACCATGAGACTTGCAGGACGAAGATTTAGGCAATATCTTGAAAGATGCCCTATTTTGGAGCTACCCACACCAGCTAAGCAAGTGGCTTTATTTTTGGATGGATTGCTGAGCACAAAGTTAAGATCCTATGTGTACTTGAAGGACCCTAGGACCATAGAAGATTGTGTACGCATGTGCATTGACATTGAGGATAACCTAGGGGAGGAGTTAGAGCTTTCCAAGATATATAAAGATTCGGATAGCGCCTCTAACCTCTCTTCCACGCAATCCACATCAATTGAGGAACTTGCAGAGAAAGTAGCTTAGAAATTAGGTGTCACTAGTAAACAGATCCCAAGGTTTGCTCCTGTGAAGAGATGCTACACTTGTGGTGGCAACCACATGGCTAATGTATGTCCCATTATGGCCCAACCCCAAGTAAATCCTAGTAGCCCGTACTGCACCATAGAACGAAGATACACAAATCACACAGCACAAGACTGCCCATACAATAAGCAAGCTGTTAGGAAAACCTACCCTCAACCATACCCTCAACAAGGCAGATACCAGAACCAGTACCCACCACAACAGTATGCTAGGCCTCAACAAACCTACCAACCACAATACCAAGCCCAGCAAAGGCCTTAGCCTGTGTTAGCCCAACAACCTCCAGTTCCATCCAACGTGATCCCTGTAAAGTATGCAGCTGCAGAAGAAAACCTGAATAGAGCTATAGTCCCCATAACACCCTTGCTTTCAAAAAGTGATCCCAGTGACCATAGCTTCGATTCTACACATGTTGATAGTCCCCAGGCTTACTATATGCAGTCTCCTGAACATGGTGAGTCCTACTATAGTGAAGAGCCGAACGAACCTAGTTGGGAATCAGATTACACAAATGTCATGTATGCAAACCCCAACCCTAGACCCCAACCTAGGCAAGTAAGACCCCCATTCCCTAGAGGACCCTGCTACCGATGTCAGGGAGATCATCTCATTCGTGATTGTCCCTTGCCTCCACCTACACAACCCCAGTCAGTAATGATCCAAGGCTATTGCCAAGAGTGTGGAAAGGAGCATCTCTTACGAGACTGCCCCAAGAACCCTAATAATATGCCAAAAATCACTCCTATTAATGTCATTGGGTTAGTAGTAGACTCCACAGGAAGTGTGACTTCCACTGCTCCAGTACAGGTAGTCACTAGAGCCCAAGCCTTGCAGCAAAACCCAGGGGTAAACCAGGAGAAGAGCCCAGATGTTAGTGAAACAGAGAGCATGACAAAAAAGAGGACTAGAGCTTGGAGAGATAGCCGTGAAAGAATGAAACGGCAATGGGCAAAAAAGATGAGTGAACTCGAGGAAAGCCTCGGAGAAACAAAGGCCAGGATAACTGAACTCACATCTCAAACTCCCTCTCACATTACCCCACTTCCACCATTCCCAACTCCATCCGACCCGCCACCTTCCGACCCGCCTCAACTAATTCCACCACCCCCTAGAGTAGGATCAGTCCTAGCAGATCCCACTCCCAAAGACCTTAATATGATGCTTAAAGCATATCAGGCCAGAATCCAAGAGGGTCCAAACGTAACTGATCATGAAAAATGTTACCCAAGAGCAGAACTAGAGTTAGAACGAACCAAAATTTGTGCTAAGATGGTGGAATTGGCTCAGACCATGTTTGAAGCCAGTCACCTCTTTAACATCTCTAGTTCAGCAAAGACACAGTTGCACTTTGATGGACTATTGGAAAGAATAGAGCAGCTGATTGCACAATCAGGAAAGGAACCCGCCTCTCAACACAAGGACAAGGCAAGTGAAACTGCAAGTCTTCCTGCCCGGAAAGCCTATGTGTCTGAAGCCTATGTGCCTAAAGCCTATGTGGTTGAAGCTTATGTGCCTAACTCTACGGAGCCAGACACATCATCTTCTATGAATCGATTCACACCAGAATTCCTACGAGAGATTCAAGAAGACAAATGGGCTAAGGAAAGTGAAGTCCCTCCTCCCATTGAACTTGTGGATGAGGCACAGGACCAATTCCCACAAGACATCCCATCCATTTATGGGGAGCAGGAGAGCACCCAATCTCAAGAAAGATTAGACTTCGAGTCTAATTCTTTACAAGAATTACCCCACTTCACAGGCCCATGGGAAGCTAAATCTACTTGTATGAGAGCACCCACGGTCATGGTAAGACATGAGGACTCAGTCTTACCTAGGAACACAGAGGTAGTGAAAAACACTAAAGTGCAGTGCAATCTCAAGTTAGAAGAGCTACTCAAGGTTAGACCTGAATTATGGAAACATGTAGCCAAACAAGTACCAGAGATAGCAAAACCTCGTTCCCAGGCAGGATCCCAGAGAACAGTGCCAGAAATACCCTTGGATAAGATAGGAGACATGTGTGAAGGTGAAGAAGGGAACACCTATCTTCCCATTACCTACCAGGGGCACACCACCAAGGCAATTTTGGACTCAGGTGCAGGAGTTGCAATTGCCACCACTTCCCTATGGAAGCGTTGGGGCAAGCTAGCACTAAGGCCCACGAGGATGAAATTGCAAATGGCCGATGGTCATATAGAGAGAACCTTAGGATTGCTAGAAGGAATAACTCTCACCACCTGTGGTGTTGAGTTCGAGCACACATTTGCTATATGTGATTTTAGCAAGAACCATGCCTATGAAATGATCTTGGGACGACCTTTTATGCGACAGTTGCAAGTGGTACAGGATTGGGGAACCAATTCCTTGTACCTGCAACACTTGGGTGTTACGACCAAAGTGAATCTCAAAGATTACTCTCATAGAGATGTCCCCCCTATCCAATGGAATCCCATCCATAGAGCCAAAGATGATACGAAATCTGTGCATTCCATAGGATCAGGATCCTCATGGATGCATGAAGACACCCACTTATGGATGTGCAAAGTAGCAGTAGAAGAGGAGAAAAGAGAAAAGGCTAGAGAAATAGGTGCAAACGAAACACATAGACCCATTCAAGACCCAGCCTATGCACCTGTAGTATTTCCTGATGAGGAATTTGAACCCCACGGCTGGGCAGAAATCCTAGCAACAATGGATGTAGCCATCAATGAGGAACAATGGACACCCCACTGTGATGAGGATGGCTATGACATTTTGGTTTTCTCCATAGAACCCATCATGGGAGAGGCAGTGTTAGAAGAGTGTGAACCTAGCCCAGATGCAATTGAAGATGCGAGTGACTCCGATCTAGAGTCAATCATTATGGACCCACCTTTTGCATCAGATGAAGAATACTTCCATGAAGTAGAATTTCAACCCCAGAGATACGGAGAGCTTACAAGTGATGTAAGACTAGCCACACATGGGACCCTGAAGGGAGAAGGAAAGAAAAGAAAGAAGAGAGAAGTCACACCAGAAGAGGAAGAATCTTTGTTTGAGGTCCCAAAAAATTTTAAGAAGTATGAGATAGATGACAGGAGAGTCATGATCAGAATGCCTAAACGAGAGGCGCAATAAGGGGAGGCCTATGATAACAAAGAAACCACCAAGAAAATTGTGGTAGCTCTGGAAGAAGGAGAGGAGAGATGCACGTACATAGGCCATGACCTGACAGAAGAGGAAGAACAAGAGCTAATAGCCTTGCTAAGAGAATACAGAGATGTATTCGCTTGGAGTTACAAGGATTTGAAGGGTGTAGACCCTGACATATGTTCACACACTATCCCCATGACCTCAGACGCCAAACCCTCTAAGCAAAAGCCATACACATACAATGACAACTATGCGGCCAAGATCAAGGAAGAGATAGATAGACTGGTTGAAGCTGGATTCATCTATGAAATTGAGCATACTGAGTGGGTATCCCCCATCGTAGTGGTGCCCAAGAAGAATGGCAAGCTGCGTGTATGCATTAACTTGAAGAAGGTTAATGCAGCCACAATTCGAGATAACTATCCGCTTCCTATCACAGAGCATCTCTTAGAAAGAGTAGCAGGCAAGGAAGTGTACATCTTCCTCAATGGATTTTCGGGCTACAATCAAGTAGCCATAGCTCCAGAAGATCAGCATAAGACAACTTTTGCCACAGAGTGGGGTATATTTGCCTTTCGTGTAATGCCATTTGGGCTTACCAATGCACCAGCTACCTTCCAGAGACTAATGTGCTATGTATTTAAGGAGTTCCTAAGGAAGAATTTAGAAGTCTATGTTGATGATCTTTGTGCTCATTCCAACATTAGACAAACCCATATTCCTGAACTCATACAAATCTTTGACAAATGTAGTGAATATCAAGTCTGCCTGAACCCAGAAAAGTGCGTTTTTATGGTCAGGCAAGGCAAGATTCTAGGACACATAGTGTCAAAGAATGGCATATCCACTGATGAAGAGAAAGTGAGAGCCATAGCCGAGCTTCCAAGGCCAAGGAATGTCAAGGAAGTACAAGCTTTCATGGGACATTGTGGTTACTACCGCAGGTTCATTCACATGTATGCTGTCATTGCAAAGCCCATGTACGGACTTCTAACAAACTTTGAGTGGACTAAGGAATGTGACAATTCCTTCCAGGAGCTTAAACGAAGATTATGTTCAGCACCAATCTTGACCACACCAGATTGGAACAAGCCCTTCCATGTTCATGTGGATGCATCCAATTATGCCATTGGGTGTGTGCTTGCTCAACCTACTGGTGAAGGTAATATGGATCTTCCAATTGCCTATGCTAGTAGACAATTGTATGCAACTGAGCGAAATTACACCACTACTGAGAGAGAAGGCTTAGGCATGGTGTATGCGGTCAAAAAGTTTAGACATTATCTGCTTGCAAATAAGTTTAAATTTTTTACTGACCACCAAGCATTGTTATATCTAGTGAACAAGCCATGCAATACAAGAAGATTAGTAAGATGGTTTCTCTTACTAATGGAATATGATTTCGAGGTTGTGGTAAGGAAAGGGAGGACTCATTTGAGAGCTGATCATCTTTCTAGGCTCACATCTGGAGAAGCCCCACAAGGAGTATCAGATGACCTTCCTGATGCTTACTTGTTTAACTTGGAAGTGGTACCACAGTGGGCTAAGCCATTAGTGCCAGTATTGACATACGGACCTAACCATCCAGTCATAAACACGCAGGATAGAGAGGTAGTAAAAGCCCAAAAGTATCACATCATGGCAGGAAGTATGTACAAGCACACGGATCAAGGGATTTTGGCCTGTTGTGTAGAAGAGGACGAGTACACTAAATGGTTGCAATTAGCACATGTAGGTGCATTAGAGCAACACTATTCAAAGCAACGAACCCTACAAACACTAAGGAGACTAGGAGTACATTGGCCAACTATGGAAGCTGATGTCCAAAAGTTGTGCAAGGAATGCCCAATCTGCTGCACTAAACCACCTGTGGAACATGCCACTCTTTATCAAGTGTCCTTAGTGCCAGATTGGAGTGAAGCACTAGTATCCTTCCCGAGGACGAAAACATTCCCTCCAGATATGACTCTGGCTAGGAAAAGGAGTTTAGAACAAGAAGCCCAGGATTACTCACTTATTGGTGATAATCTATACAAACGTGGTAAAGACGGTTACCTGAGACTATGTGTCCATGAGAGTGAGTATCTCAAGATCTTGGACACTGCTCACCAAGGTGTGGCAGGAGGACACTTTGGACCAGATCGGGTGATCAAGGCAATACTATTTGCGGGCTTCTGGTGGCCGACCCTTCACATGGATGCACATACCTATGTGAAACGGTGTGATGTCTGTCAGCGAACCCAGTATCCTATATGGAAAGATGAGATGCCACTGAAACCTATGATGGGTGGACGTGCATTCTCTAAGTGAGTAATAGACTTTGTAGGCCCTATTAATCCCCCAGCTAAGGGTTCACATGCTGAATATATCATTGTGGCCACGGATTATCTCACCAAGTGGGTGGAGGTAAAAGCTACGACAAAGAACGACGCTCAGACAACGGCTAAATTCTTGTTTGAAAATGTATTCACAAGATATGGGCTACCTATAGAGCTAGTAAGTGATAGAGGCACTCATTTCTTGAACGAAGTGATTGAAAATCTACTCCAAGAATTCTTGGTAGTTCATAAGAAGTCTGCCCCCTATCACCCTCAAGCTAATGGACAAGCCGAAAGCACCAACAAGATCTTATGCAATGTACTGACAAAATTAGTGAACACTAAACGCTCTTATTGGGACAAACAGCTACACCATGCTGTTTGGGCATTCCGAGTCGCCTACAAAACGGTACTCCAAGCCACCCCCTTTCAGATGGTATTTGGCCAAAACGCGGTGCTACCCTTGGACTTCTTGATACCTACATTGAAGGTAGCACAAGAGCACGAATGGGCGGGTCATGAACTCTCCTCTAGACTTTTTGACCTTGAACGATTAGGAGAAACAAGACTGAGAGCAGTTGCAGGGATATATGCAGCTAAGAAGAGACAGAAGGCATACTTTGATGCCCATGTGAAGGATAAGGGCTTGAAAGCAGGAGATCTAGTTTTAGTCTACACATTGAAACAACACGCAAGGAAGCTAGAAAAGAGAGGCTACGGACCTATGATCATCAATAGGATCTCCACGAGTGGAGCAGTACAACTAGCCACTTTAGAGGGTGATGTTCTCCCAAGCTATATTAGCGGATGCAGAGTCAAGTTGTATCAGGAACCCCTCACGGAGGAAATGCTAAGTCGACTCAATACTGCTAAGCAACGTAAAGAGGAGGAAAAACGAATTCGAGAAGAAGCTCAAGCGGAAGCCCTAAAGCGCATACGGAGAATGAAATTAAGAAGACAAGGTAAAGGGCAACCTGTGCTAGATGCATATACAGATCAAGGATATCATGTGGCTATGTGTGAAGTTTCATGTGTTAGCTCACATAGGATAACTGATCGACGTCCTTTCATAACCGTAGATATAGGGCAAGGAAAGAGTGCAAGGACTGTAAGAGCCTTGATTGACTCAGGTGCAGCCACTAGTGCTGTTAAATTGTCTCACTGTCACGAGTTGCAATTAACTGTCAATCCTGTGGAAGCATATCTCATAGGATTGGGAGGCGTGGAAACCCCTTGCATGGGCGAGGTGGAACTTCCCCTCTATATTCATGATGAGGCAATGACAGTTAAAGTACTAGTGTGTCAAGATGAGGACCTCACTGAACCCCTTGTCTTGGGTCAAGACTGGATCTATGACCAAGCAGTCAACTTAAACCTAAGAAGTGGACTTCTTCAGGTTTGGGTCAATCATAGTCGAATTACAGTAGAGTTAGATAATGGAGCACTCAAGGAACTAGGAGAGGCACACACTCCTGGTCCTTCCCGGAGTACACATGAAGATGACCATGCTCTTCTTGTCCAAAACTATGTGTTGCAAAGGAATGATGTTCGCAAAAAAGGAGTCAGGGATGCAACGGAACTCCCTTCTTTTCGAAAGGCCAGAGGGAGGCAGCAACCAAAGGTGGATCAAAGGCAGAAGAAGCAGAGTACTACCTATGTCAGAGATCAAAAGTACCCGCGCAGCAAAATATCTCAGCTAGTGAAACAAGTGTGGGTGCGGAAAGGCGAACACCCGGTTGCACTCAAGCCAACCACACGGGCAAAGCCTCTTATTAGTAACCAACAACACGACACTAATAAGAAGTCTTTCAAAAGTTCTTCTGCTAATGTGAAGTCTATTTGGGTGCCCAAGAAGTCGATGAAGGCCAACCCACAATCAAGACAAACTTGGGTGCCTAAGGCTTGTTTGAGGGCTCAAATAGCTACACCAAGAACACACCCTATACAGCATGATCCATTCACTCGCACAGCCGGCATCCACTCGTTTTTAACACTCAGGAACACACCAAGGCCAATGAGCACAAACAGAATCACTTGTAAATGGGTCCCTAAAAGGCCTCACTTTCAAGCTGACACACCTATAAAGCTCTCGAGAGTCTCTACGAAACCAAGAGCAAAACCCATCCACGGCATTTGGCAGCCTAAGACTTGTAACAAACCCCCGGACCCCAATTGTAAATCCATGACCACCTACTAACCACTTCACTCTCACATCACATCATTCCGCTTAGCTTGTAGGTCTACCCAATTCCTAACTACACACACAAGCACCGAGCACTTATTAACCCCTAACCTTCCCCGAACCTTAGGTTAATGTTGTAACAAGGGACACCGTGTCATTTTTGTGTCCATTGCAATGTTAACATTCATTCATATATTCTCACAGAACTAGCTGCAAAGTTTTCAACATGGCTGAGGCAGCAGGAACTAGCTCTCAAACAGAAACAAGCCAGCAAGTGGTGGACTTAGACAGCTTACCCGTATTGCCTGAGACAAATGAAAGACCAAAAGAATTGCAGGCCATCAAAATCATACCTATTGCGGACCCACCGCGTGGCCACACCATGCCCGTAGGAAAGACTTCCCACTGGTTTACTGAAGTGGCAGGACCCTTGGGTGAGGGAACGTACCTATGGGAATCAGAGTTGGACTTCAATGGGAAGCAAGGCAGATACCATTTCTTTACAAGAGAATTTGAGAAATTACAAAATGCAGAAAGTCTACGTTCGATATGGGAAAAGGCAGGATTGAATGCATATTTCAGTGCACGGCTCCCAAAGCCTGACTTCATGCGATGCTACTATCTTATCAACACCTTGACTCCAAACCAGAACCCAAAAGGTGCAAGCTCATTTGTGATTCCATCTCTGACAAAGGGGAATGAGCTCAAGAGGTTCAGGCTATCAAACAACTTGGTGAGAGAGGCTCTAGATATGCACGGAATGCATATTCCTACAGAGAAGGAAACCCTAGTACCGGATTACATGAAGAATCGAAGTCTCACCAAACTCAAAGACATGGTGTCCATGACGCCTAATATTGCAATACACCTTCGCATGTGCATGCAACACTTTGCTTTTCCTGCACAAGATAGATTCACCATGCCGCCCAAAAAGATTTGGTTTAGTTTGTATCTGGCAGAGACACAGAGCCTCACCATCAACTTACCCCATTGGATAATTGATCAGATACACCTAGCTCACAAACGATGGCCGAGGAAACAGGTTTTATATGGTTGCTGTGCTCTGACGAGAATAATTTATAGGTGTTTGGCTTATGACATCCCTATTCAACGGGCCCTAATGTGGAATCGTGTAGAGCAGTTTAGAGGTAGGACATCCACTGGACCCCCTTCTAAGAAGATGAGAGGCACTGTCCAAGTCCCATGTGCTCAATCACGTGGAGCCACCCTAACACCAGATGTCACACCTCCACCCCGAAGAGTCCGACCATTCACACTCCGACTTCCAAGACGCAGCACCGATGGTTCTACCTTGATATTCCCTCCCATCCCAACCGATCTTGAATTTCCCAGTGGTGCACCTTTGGAAGAACTCACGAATGAAGATTTCGAACAATTATTACAAGATGTAGAGCTGGAGGCAGAAGAGGCACAACAAGTGGAGAACGTGCAAACGCAGGCCACAACCTCCCAAGCACCTGTCACCACCGTTGAAGTGGATGAAGAGGATGATGGAGATGAAGAACAGGAGGAAGATGAGGAGGATTACGATCAAGAGCATCAAGATGAGCAACAAGAAGTGCCAGAACTTGTAGGTGCACCAGCATATACAGCTCAACTACAAAGGTTATACGACACAATCAAAGTAGTACAAGAAAGGCATAAACTCTCTCTTATATCAGGTCAAGCTTTGATGCAAGAAATGCTATCAGATGAGGGGGTGGACCAACATTTTATTGACACTCTCAAATTAGTGTCAAAATCTTTAGGAGTTCCAGAGGCTGTCCACACTGCCGTCCGCCAGTCCGTGAGGTATGACAAACGCAGAGTCGACACATTACCACGAGTAGGTAAGACTATCAGGATGCCCGTCACAGAACAAGAGGTAACCATTGAAGCCACAGCTACCCCCACCACCACCATTGACCTCTCTGCCGAAACCTTTGTTCAGAAATCACCCATCTCACCCCAGCATCCCCCATCACCACCTTCTCCACCCCCACCACCACCTCCCACCATGGAAGAAACGCCAGTCATCACCTCTACCTTCACTTATAACCCACCCTCAGTCACATCATTTTCCTTTCGAGAACCCACCTCACAGGACACCCTCTTCTCTTTTGTCACCAATCCCTTGTACACTTCAAACCTTCTATCCTCCGAACCCATAATTGGTCATCCCATAATCCCAATTGTGGTTGGAAACCCTGCACCCACAGAAGGCACCCTGTGTTTCCCAGCCTATCCCCCAATACGGATACCTCCATCCCATGACCCTCACTTCCCATCTAGCCCCTACGCCTCTTTAAACCTAACTTCACCACCCCAATACCCGTCCTTTGTGGAGCAGTTCATCCGCTCTCCAATGTTTCAGAGGCACATTTCCCTGATGTTCGCAACGACATCAATTTACACGAACACCACACTCACTTCACCTACCATACCCACCTACATGGTAGCCCCTATACACACCACTCTGTCTGACCCAATGGACATTTCACCCACCACAGCACCTCTCCCCACGATTCCACCATCTCCCCCTCCACTACCCCCCACCTCACCACTCACCACATCATTGGCACACACAGCATTCACTACCTCCCTCCCCAATCCCACTTCCCCTGCATTTCAAACTTTTTCCCTTGCATCTCATAATGTAAATAGCACGTTCAACACATTACTTCAGTGTGCACATCAACTCCAACACGAATACCATCAATTGGAAGAACGCACTACGGCCCTCCAGGCAAAATCTCAACATCTGCAAGCTAGAGTCATCTCTCTTGAAGCTGATTACCAAACGCTCCTAACCGAGCATACCACCTTACAGCAGGCTCACTCCGAATTGGAATCAAAGACATCAACAGTGGACGACCAAGCAGTCAAGGAATTAGAAACAGTGCTCCAAGCGCAAATGATATCTAATGCTACACTCAGACGCAACCTTGGGCTATTAAGGAAGCATATGGCAGCAGCACTAGAAGAGAACAAGAGGCTTCAACAACAAAACCAAGACAACTTTGAAGCGGCTATGGAAGGAACTGCAGGAGCACCCCTTAGCCCTACCAGATATAGAGCAGCCCCATCGGAAGACATTCGCATATTACTTGAGGAGCATGCAAATTTCTTGGAGTCATATGAAAAGTTAGAGACTGAATGTGCAGACCTAAAGAAACAGATAGCCAGTGCCCCCACAGCTCAACAGGAGCCAGTAGTCTTACAACACTCTCCAGAAGAATTAGAGACCCTCCGGAAACAGGTGACCGAACTCCAAGCACGCCTCTTACCATATGAAAGGCCACCCTCGCCAACTGAAGAACCAGAACCTGAAACAGTGGTGGAAATCCCCGTCGATGACAGCTATGAAGATCCATATGAGCCGATGCCGACACTCGGTGGTCAAACTACAGAGGAAGGACAAGACACTTTAGAAATTCAAGTTCCGGATTGGGTCAAAAGGGTCGAGAAAGTGGGTAAGACACATGATGATCCTGTGGCTGTGCAAATGCAATCTCTCACAAATCTGGAAGAAACTGTCCTTCGGTCTTCTTACTTTCAAAACCTATCCCATCAACGGTTAATCACAACATCAGAGTCGCAATACATGCCTTACTTTGTCTTGCTACATGATTATAATGCAGAAGTCAAAAGACATACAGGGAAGGAGCCCACATTCGCCACTCAATTTGAGCTAGGGGATTTACCGACAGATGCACGTGCTGGCTCGATCTTCCAACCTAATTGGCGTGCACGTCTACTAACCGATTACCCAGAGATGATGAGCACCTGGGCAACCATGCCACTATATATCAAGTATAATCCATGCTATTGCCTAGTGGTACGTCGCAGATCCTGGCAAGCATTTGCAATCAAGGTACGCAACAACAAAGAATGCTCGGCTTGGGTTAACTATCCATATTTTGCTCCACCTCGAGGGACCCCAACCGTAGCCTACATGATATCTACAATTCGGCACTGGTCTACACGTCTAAATAATGTACCCGACATAGCAGCGAAAATGTGTATGAAGATATTCGAGCTCATGACAATTGTCTTCAAAACCTTTCGGAAGATACAAGCTCCATACATCTCTACCCCTGGATTCTCTCAAGGGAACAAGGATTTAGTCTACGACATGAGCCAGACCCCCTCGGTCACTATAATCTTTGCTTGGCATGCACGAATAAAGTACTTACCCGCATGCTTCAAGCAGACATTTGAGGAAATGTTCTCTATGGGATTCTGGGAATATCATTCAGAAATTTTCATTCCGAGACCCACACATTTGCTACATCTACTCGCAGTAGAACAAGCGATCCATGCAGATCAGTTACGTTTGCCACACCCGGACATTCCAGGACCAATTGATTGGGATCGTATGATGACAGACTTGGCCAGAGGACTACGCATACAAGAACATCAGCTTGCCACTCAGGTTGTGGAATATTACATCCACCACTCCTAGCAACAAGGGTCTGTCAGGGATGACAGACGCGAGAGAGGGGGGGGTGTTGCGAGCAGTATGGGCACCCAAGGACTGACTAGACAAGGAAGCCAGCGGAGAGAGTCAGAGCGAGGTGAAGGAGTAAGTAGACAAAGCAGTCGATGCAAATCTGGCAGATAGGCCCTTCAAATTTTTCCAAACCAACATCTTTATAACAGTGATTCTTATCACTAACAATCATTGTAAATACCATTTCATATTCTTTTAGCTCCATTTTGTGCAAGCCAAGGAGTCCTTGAGCTTGAGGAGCCTTAGAAGTACCTACATATCAATTTTCGTATTTTTTAGACTCCGTTTAAGCCCTCAAATCGGCCCTGGAACCTAATTTTTAATTAGGCCGGACACTAGGTGTGGACAGGGCCAAAACTTAGTCAAAAACTATAAAAAGAGCTAGAGAGCTCATTTTTGAGGTTAGCTTGTAATTGAAATGAACTTGTAAGAGCTTTGTGAAAGTAATCCAAAGAACTCCATTGATTCTCACTCTTTGTCTTGCCGTGTGTGCGCGTGTGTGTGTATGTGTGTGCATGTCTGTGTGCTTCTCACTCACGCACTTGCGCCTCCACTTGCTCGAGGTCTTCATACCATCCTCTTGTCTTCCTGGATTGACATTAAAGGAGGTGCTACTCATCACTGAGCTACACACATGCACATGCACATACATAAATATACACACACATACACATGCACATACTCATATACACTTACACATGCTAAACTGCCGGTCCGTCGCGATTGACTGCCTGTCCGTCGCGATTGACTGCCTGTCCGTCGCGATTGACTGCCTGTCCATTGCGACCGACTCCTGTCCATCGCGACCGACTCCTGTCCATCGCGATCGACTCCTGTCCATCACTATTGACTGCCTGTCCGTCGCGATCGACTCCTGTCGATCGCGATCGACTCCTGTCGATCGCGATCGACTCCTGTCCATCGCGATTGACTGCCTGTCCGTCGCGATCGACTCCTGTCCATCGCGATTGACTCCTGTCCATCGCGATTGACTGCCTGTCCGTCGCGATCGACTCCTGTCCATCGCGATTGACTGACTGCCCTGTCCATCGCGATTGATACTCTGTCCATCGCGATTGATACTCTGTCCATCGCGATTGACAGCCCTGTCCATCGCGATTGATAGCCAATTTTAGCCAATTTTTTAGGATTTTTAAATTGAAGAGTTTGGCTAATTTTGGGCATAAACATCTTACTCTAGAGCACATAAGGAGACCTTAGGAAAACCACTTGGGGAAAACCTGTTGCACAGTGATCCTGTTTGAACCCTGTCTTAACCCTAGAACCCTGAACGGTCATAACTTTTTCATACGAAATCCATTTTTTGAGCTCTAGGGCTTGTTGGAAAGCTTGTGGCATATACTACACGCCCTCAACTGTTTTTTATAAAGATAATGCGTTGATTTTCAGATAGGGTATTTTGAAGTTGACCATACCCAGGGGGATCAAAGTCAGGGGTCTTTAGAATTGTTTTTCTAAAAATCACTGTGCAAATAGGACAACTCATGGATCAAGATCCATCATCTTCAAAAAGAAAAAAATTGAAAACGAAAAAAACCAAGTATAAGTCCTAGAATCACAAAGGTATTAACATGCACAAATGATTATTGTCTTGTTTAACATTATGGATCTGAAGGGCCCTTCAAGTGCAACAAAAATTATATTTTTGTTTTGAGATATAAATTGTTAATCTTGACCTCATTTTCCTAGAGATCAAAAATGGTGGTGAGGAGCTTGTTGGAGTCAGGCGTCTACGGAAGCACGCAAACAACACAAGGAAGAAGAAGAAGCTTGGAGCTCAACACACAATACTCAAGGTATTACCACTAGAATGTACAAAGATAAGTAACCCGTTAGGGCAATAGGCATATATTTTCCAGGGGAAAAAAATCTCCTAAAGAGGGAAAAAAGTGCCCCGGTATTCCTAGTGTGTTCACACACAACACTACCTTAATATATCAACAAATCACCGTGGAAGTGATGCAGTGAACAAGGAGCTGGCACTCATGTATAAGGAAGTTCCAAGCTATGTGGAAATCACTCCACAAAAGGAAGTAAGCCCAAAGCTTTGCGAAAATCTTCAAACGTCTCCCTAGGCAGAGCCTTTGTGAAAAGGTCTGCAATGTTCTCCTGCGTGGGCACATATGCCAAGCTGATCTCCCCAGCAGAGAACCTCTCCTTGACATAATGATAATGCACCTCAACGTGCTCAGTGCGAGCATGGAACACATGGTTCCTCGCAACTGCCAATGCGCTCTGACTATCAGTGAAGATGGTGGTGGCAAAAGACTGACCAACACCCAAATAATGCATAAGGTGTCTGAGCCACACACACTCAACAGTCACTGTGAAAGCTACCCTATACTTAGCCTCACAATTGGAAGTGGCCACAGTAGGCTACTTCTTTCTCAACCAAGATATACATGAGCTACCAAGCATGAAGCAAAAGCCACTAGTGGACACATGAGTGTCATAACAACGAGCCCAATTAGAGTCAGAAAAAGCATGCAAATCTGGCAGTATTGATCCCTCCCTTGGGATAAAACAACCCGTCGTGGAGTACCACTCAAGTAGCAAAAGATGCGCTTAACCACATGCCAATGCTTGAGTCCTGGGAAATGGAGAAACCTGCTCATATGTGAGACAGCAAACTGAATATATGGCCGAGTAATGCATAAGTAAATCATGCATCCAACAGTCTGCTGATAGAGAACAACATCAAATTGATCTCCAGCATCATGAAGACTCAATCGTAAGCATGTCTCCATAGGAGTGGCAATAGGCTTATAGTTGTCAAGGCCTAAACGCTATAATAATGTGTCAATATATTTTGTTTGACACAAAGCCATTCCACCATCAACTTGCATAAACTGAATCCCCAAATAGTGATGCAAATGCCCCAAATCAGACATCTCAAATGAGGCATGCAAATCAGCCTTAAAATCACCAATATGCTTCTCAATAGGACCAGTGAGCAGTATGTCATCAACATAGACAACAATGCTTAAAAGCACATCATTAGCACGCTTAACATATAAGGTGCTCTCAGTTGGATTGTTCTCAAAACCATGTGCAATCAGATAGGCATGTATCTTCTCATACCATGCACGATGGTGCTTGCTTTAAACCATATAATGCCTTCTTTAACATGCACACCTGGTTTTCATGCCCTTTCTGCACAAAGCCACGGGGCTGAAAAACATACACTTCTTCATGCAAGTCACCATTCAAAAATGCAGTTTTAAAGTCCAACTAATGTACATTCCAACCATGATGGGCGGCAAGTGCACAAATGCTCCGAACAGTAGTCATACGACATATAGGTGCAAAGGGATGATCAAAATCATTGCCTCTTTCCTGTGCATAACCATTTGCAACAAGCCTAGCCTTATACCTGTCAACTATAACATCATGTTTACGCTTCAACTTGTATACCCACTTAGTGCCAATGGCCTTCTTTCCAGAAGGCAAGTCACATAAAGACCAAGTACCGTTCTTCATTATTGCATCATATTCAGATTGCATAGCACCCATCCAATTTTCTGAATTTTTTGCTTCATCAAACGAAACAGGCTCAGTCTCATCACAAAGACTAGATGCAGCCATAGCATAGCAATCTAATGCAAAAGAGGCACTATGAGAGCTTGATCGAGTACGATATGATAGAGGTGCATCTAATTTTCTATCACACAAGGTCTACACCAGCCATTTTGGCATAGTTCTTGCGTGCTCAATATCAGCTCTCTCATCAATAAGTGCATCATGTAAATCTACATCAGAAATGGAGTAATCTGCATCATCACATGAAACTTGTGAAGGCTGAAAGGTTACCTAATTAAGACAAGCACTAGACTGTCCACTTGTAAAAAGAGGCAGCAAAGTATCATACATGTCTTTGAAGCTAATAGATGTCTTCTTGGTACATGAAAGCAATGGCTGAATAGCATCTTCCACAAAAAAAAACATCACGGCTAACCAGAATGCATTTATTCTATGGATGATACAGACAATAGCCTTTACTTTCAAAACTGTACCGCACAAAAATATATTTTACTAATTTATCATCCAATTTTCTACGATGTTGTTCAGGCACTAATGCATATGCCAAATAATCAAAAACATGCATATGAGCAACAGATGGCTTGCGATCATGCCAAGCCTCATATGGAGTGATAGACTGTAGTGCTTTATTAGGACACCTGTTAAGTACATATGTTGCACACATGACAACCCCAAGCCAGAAACTTTGTGGTAGAGCCTCGATATATTCCCCCCTCGATCAGAATGGGGGGTGCCCATTTTACATGCTCATAGATTTTCAGCCAAAACCAAAAACTCTTTGAAGCAAATGAACACTTTGGACTTTTCCTTCAATGGATATACCCATGCCTGCCTGGAAAAAGCATCCATGAAAGTCACAAAGTAAAGATAATTTCCAAAAGAAGGTGTCTCTATAGGACTAGAGACATCACTATGTACAAGCTACAATTTCTGAGTAGCCCGAATTGAACCATCTTTTGGAAAGGATGAACGCTGCACTTTGCCCAAAATATAGCCTTCACAGACATGTTTTCCAGGTGCCTCAAGTTTGGGCAAAGACAACACCATTTTAGATTTCTCCACATGTAGCAAACTAGCAAAATTCAAATGACCAAAGCATGCATGCCAAAGCTTTGCATGTGACATAGCCTGAGAATCATGTAGTGCACATGCCAAATCATTTATAGATCGTTCATATTCTATGAGCTTATACAGCCCACGACATAAAATGCCAGAAGCAATGATCACATTGTCATTTGATAGATCATGAACTGTACATATGTCATCAAAGAATTTCAGAACCAAGCCAATCTTGGATAATGCAAAAACTAATAACAGATTTTTCTTGATCCTTGGCACAAACAAAGCATTTGGCAAATTGAAAGAACTACCATCAATAATAGTCAAAATGATCATACCAACTCCCATAACAGGATAAGAGGAGTTGTTGGCGCATGTAACAGTATTCCCTGTAGGGGCAGGCTCGAGTGAAGAGAAGAAATTTTGTTGCAAGGTAATATGTTTGGTCGCTCTATTGTCAAAGTGCCAAACATCTGAGTCTACTGCAGACATGCATTGCTCATGAGAAGATGGGTCAAAACTGCAAATAGTAGTAAATGCCCATTCTTCTTCCTGCACAAGATTAGTAGACTCTGTCTTTGGTGTAGAGGCCTCTAGAACAACCATTCCCACCTCTTTCTTATTTGTCTTTTTGGCAACCAATTTTGGATAGTTCTTTATGATATGATCATTTCCTTTAAAATACTTGTAAAACAATTTCTGCTTTTTTGATTTCTTTTCATCTTTGGCTTTCCTCTTTGATTGTGTAGAATTAGCAGATTTCTGCTTACTAGTTGAAGAGCTCCACTTTCCTTTGCCCTTCTCACTAGCAAGGAAAGCTTGATCTACAACATGCATAATACCTGTTCTGCCTGGATTGATCCTCTTGCAACAAAACAGAGACTAACTCTTCAAAAGACAAGGCATTTGGATTGCCTCTCATCATTATCAAAGAGTAGAAGCAAAACTCTGATATGAGTTAGGAAGACCATTCAAAACGGTCTACATAAGGGAGCTATCTGGTATAACCTCATCAACAAAAATCAACTGTTCCTTCAAGTCTTTGATCTTTGTTACAAAATTGTCCGTAGAATCACCTTCATTCATGTGCTCACTCTCCAACTGTTTTCGGAGGTAAGCAACACGAGCCTCATTCCTAGCTTGGTACAATGTGGTAAGTGTATCCCAAGCATCCTTAGCTGTTCTGCAAGAGAGAATGTGAGGAATAATGGCACCTTTAACAGAAAAAGCTATCAATGCATATGCTTGGGCATCTCTGCCATCCCAACGAATCTGCTTTGGTGCAGCAGAAATCGCAGCATGAAGAGGAATATGCAGAATATCATCATCTTTGACACCTTCTGCATCATCTTCAGTACCTACATTTGTAATACTTGCAGGTGTGATAGGATGTTTTTCAACACCCTGCATAATGTTCCACATTCCTTTTGCAACCAATACATGTCACATCAAATAAGACCATAATGGGTAGTTGGTACCATCCAACTTATCCTCAATAGCCAACATACAGAACACATCACTTCTTTCAGCCATGGCCGGTGACTAAAATACCTTGATGTTGAAAATTGACTGTATCTCAAAAAGTTGAACAAAACGGCCTAGATGAATTCTGCTAGAACTGTAGCAAAATTCAAGATGCTTATACTGCCGAACCAAAACAGGTATATACCTTCGGCACAAAAAGACAAAATACCTTGCACAAGCACTGTGATAGTGCATTCAGAGGCCGAAACGAGCTCAGATCGGGATTTTGGCACCATAAAGCGAAGCAGTTTTGATCTCAGAAACACGCTGAGTATGCTCACCAAAATTCTTGTAATTCTAAGACTACAACCAGAGGAGTGTCGATGCTGCCCTAGATGAAGCGACAACCTGCTTTGATACCAATTGTTGGAGTTAGACGTATGCGGAAGCACGTGAACAACACAAGGAAGAAGAAGAAGCTTGGAGCGCAACACACAATACTGAATGTATTAGCACTAGAATGTACAAAGATAAGTAGCCCATAAGGGCAATAAGCGTATATACAAGCCGTAGAAAAAAACCTCTGAAAGAGGGAAAAAAGTGCCTCGGAGGTCCTAGTGTGTTCGCACACATCACTACCTAAATATACCAACAGAGCTTCATAAAAGACTCTAAAGTATTTATTCATCTCATTGTTGGCTCTCCAAGGAGCACTCTAGGGGGGGTTGTGGCATTGCCCTAGGTTTGACAGTGACCTCGCAGTACTCCATGGTGCAGACTATGATGGATCATAACCATCAGTGGATAGCAGCTTCTTTTAGAAGCCCATTTTAATTCACTATTGTGTCGGCGTATGCCCTGAATCAAGACCCAAAGAGATTAAGTTTGGATAGATGGAACCAAAGAGTTCAGATCATTCACGATAAGGACAAGGTTGATTGGGACCATGTCAAACTCTACCATGATTTGGTGGAAGTCAAAGATGCTCATGGTTTCTCTTGGTTGAGCCTTCAGCCAAGGACAAAATTGCAATAATCTTAACTTGAAAGATTCTATCTATCTCAAAATATAATTGATTTTCTTGGTTCCCCTTCTTGCACCCAATGTGAAGACCTTGTTTTCTCAAATCATTATCCTATGGTTCTAGCATTTAAGCTCTTGGCGAGACAAAGGAAAGCTCCCTAGTTTCATATGGACTCTTCAATCTTCTCTCTTCCTTTTGTCCAACAAATGATCCTCTTGACATGGATTGACTCTTTGGATACCAATGTTTCGTGGGATAAATGGTGGAAGAAAGCTACCAAAAGATATCAATTTCTAATTAACAACGTTCAAAGGGAGATTAAAAATATTGGTCACACAAGAAGACAAAATTTGTATTGTAGGCTTTGATGTCTTGAACTGGAAGTGCATAAAGGTAAAGTTCACCCACATGTCAGTCTCTTGAAAATCAGAAGCAAACTCGAATATGAGGAAGATATCCAGATAAAGTATCTGCAAATTTACTTTAAAGAATGGTGACCTAGGAAACCGGATAAACCTATTAAAAGCAATGTGTAAACTCCTGAAGAAAAAAATAACTTAAATGAGAGATTTTATTCATGATTGACAACAAGGGAGTGCAATGCAATTTAGTTGAGGAGAATATGGAATTTAATGCTAGCCACTTCACGCAGCTTTTCGCACCATCCACTCAAATGTCCTCTCAAAGACGCGATAGCATGGGTCCCATCTCTAACATCATATCAAAGAAAACTCCATTTATTTTTTATTACCTTCTAGACTCCCTTACCTCAAATGCTGAGATTGGGAAGGTTATTGATTCCCTTGCCAATGGGAAACTAGTGGGCCTAGCTGGTCTCACTAATCTTTTTTTCAAGATGTTTAAGAAAGTTTTGATGAGATCTCTTTGCTTCATATAGCAGGAAGCCCTTCAGTTAAGTGCTTAAACTAAGTGCTACAAGAAGGTGCTATAAAATTGATTCACAAAAAAAGATAGTAAAAACAAGATTGAAAATTGGAGGTCGGTTACAATGTTGCAAAGCGTGTATAACATTTTCCCAAAGGTCTTGGGTAATCAAATTACTTGGCATTTTTTATATTGGATCAATGAAGATAAAGAAAGCTTCATTAAGGGTTTATCCATCTTAGAGGCCCTTATTGATGTGTGGGAAGGTCTATTATCACTAGAGTAGGAATTCATTTTGTACTTCTCAAGAATATTGGATGCGGGCCAAAATTCATGAAGATGCTCTCAACGCTGTTAGGAAATGCCTCGATGCATATTAACATAAACGACCAACTCTCAAGTGCGATCACATTAAAAAGTTCAATTAGAGAACGCTCCCCCTAGTCCCACTCCTATTCGCTAGTGCCATAGATGGCCTCAGCTACCAGTTAAACATTATGATCGAATTGTGAAGATCGAGGGACTATTTCTTCCCCACAACTAGAAAACGATGTTACTAAAGCTCTTCATGGATGGCATGAATGCTTTCATTCGAAATGCTAACATTAGCATTGCGAACTTCTGATAATGCCTTACCATGTTTTGCATTCTCTTCAATTCTAGGACTGACCACTCTAAGACCGTTTTCAAGGCCCCCATAGGGCCCACCCTGCAATTCTTGATCAATCAGGTTATTCCATGCTCCCTAATGGGAAAATCTTCAAATTGTTGGGAATTTCAATGGGTTTTGAAGTTTCTTTAGGGTAGAGGTGGAACTTGGTTCTTGCAAAACTTGAACATAAATTTACCTACAGAGAAGGGATGTAGAGGTGGAACTTGGTTCTTGCAAAACTTGAACATAAATTCACCTACAGAAAAGGGGCGTGTACCTCAAGGCGAATGAGGACTAGAAATGTGATCCCAAGATCAGATAAAATGACTCTATCTAGTTTTCCATAAGGGGAATCAAAGAAAATCACGTTTTAAACCACCAAAGGGAAAAAATTATATGGAGTAAAGGATTTCATGTTTGGAAACATCTTTGGAATCAAGAAAGAAAACATTTGATTAGGTTCAAATATTTTGAGTTGACAACTAGAAAGGACATGAGAAGTGCCTATTGAGGCATAGAATTAGCTCTTGGGAGATTTCTAAGTCATGCCTCCTACATGGGCATGATATCCCTTGCATCGAGGGGCTATGATGGATCAACAATCACAAAATGGATAAAGCATAAAATTTTAAGAAGCAAGTGGACTGGCATTGCAATCATGCAAAGGATGGAGTGTTGATTGGTATAGTATGACATGGCATTGAAAGTTCGCAGACTTGTGGCACCAGTTAATTGAGCACAAAAAGTCCATTCATATGTGGCTAATTCTCCACTAGGGAATTTGGACCAATGTCAAAGCTAAAAACTTTCTGGCCACCCCCCCTATTGGTTGAAGCATTGCTAGAGGGCTAAAGAAGAAATTGGCCACCTCTTCTTCTCTTGTCCCAAGAGCCTCTCGGTTTGGCAAGATCTTGCGGGGGTTCTGAAAGCTCAAAAATCATGTCAATTAGAAACAAGCATTGTTGGGCAAAGCGATTGGCTGCTTTGCTACCTTGTGGAACACCATAAGAGGGGAACATATATGGATGATATGGAATGAAAGATGTGCAATTAATTGTGATGAAGCATCAAAAGAATAGTTGATTTTCCAATTCCTTGCCTTGCTTGGAAGAAAAATACATAATTATACGAAATCCCCTCCCTTAAGATACCATAAGATCTTCATATTGGAAAATAACAAGCTGGGAAGTAAATGGGTTGCCCATGAGGGAGATGAGAACATCATTGATCTTCTCTATAACTTGATTTCAACTTGTGATCTTCCCTATGCAGCTCACTCTAAGGCTTTGTTGCTACTATTCTTGGTCAAATCCATCCCCTTCTTTGTGGCATATGGGGGATCTCATGCGTGCTCTACCTCTTCACTGTATTGTTGAGTTCTTTTATTAATCAAAGCATGGGAGATTAGACCTCGGTTGAACTTCATTTTGAAAAAAATATGAATCCCTACACCTTAATTTTTTATTCATTTATGCATATATATACTAATTGTGGGAGTTTGAGGTCTGTGGAAGCATGCGAACAACACAAGAATGAAGAAGAAGCTTGGAGCACAACACACAATACTAAATGTATTATCAAGAGAATATACAAGGATTAGTAAGCCATTAGGGTAATAGGCATATATACAGGCTTAGGAAAAAAAACCTCCTAAAGAGGGAAAAAGGTGCCCCAACAATCCTAATGTGTTCACATACATCACTACCTAAATATATCAATAAATCCCCCTAGGAGTGATGCGATGAACAAGGAACTAACACTTATGTATAAGGAAGTGCCAAGCTATGTGGAATCAATCCACAAAAGGAAGCAAGCCAGAAGCTTTGTGGAAAGCTTCAAACCTCCCTAGGCCGAGCCTTTGAGAAAAGGCCTGCAATGTTCTCCTATGTGGGCACACATGCCAAACTGATCTCTCTAACAGAGAACTTCTACCTGACATAATGATAGTGCACCTTAATTTGCTTAGTGTGAGCATGGAACACAGGGTTCTTCGCAATTGTCAATGCACTCTAATCGTTAGTGAAGATGGTGGTGGCAGAAGACTAACCAACACCCGAATCAGCCATAAGGCATCTAAACCTCAAAACTAGAAGTGGCCATAATACGCTGCTTCTTGCTCAACCAAGATATACATGAGCTACCAAGCATGAAGCAAAAATCACTAGTGGACACATGAGTTTCATAGCAAACAGCCCAATCAAAGTCAGAAAAAGCATGTAAATCTGGTGATAGTCATCCCCATTTGGGATAAAACAATCAAAGTATCCAAGTGCCATTGAAGTAGCAAAAGATGTGCTTAATCGCCTGCTAATGCTTGACCATTGGGCAATGCATAAACTTTCTCATCTCTGAGACAACAAACTAAATATATGGCCAATTAATGCATAAGTATATGAATCAACCAATAGCCTGCTGATAGAGAACAACTTTAAATGCATCTCTAGCATCATGAAGACTCAATCCTAAACTTGTCTCCATAGGAGTGGCAATAGGTTTAGAGTCTTGAAGGCCAAAATGCTGCAATAATGTGTCAATGCATTTTGTTTGACATAAAGCTATTTTTCCATCAACTTTCATAAATTGAATCCCCAAATAATGATGCAAATGCCCCAAATTTGACATCTCAAATGAGGCATGCGAATCAAGCTTAAAATCAGCAATATGCTTTTCATGAGGACTAGTGAGCAGCATGCCATCAACATACACAACAATGATCCGAAGCACATCCTTTGCATGCTTCACATATAAGGTGCTCTCAATTGGAATGTTCCCAAAACCATGTGCAATCAGGTAGGCATGTATTTTTTCATACCAAGCATGTGATGCTTGCTTCAAACCATATGATGGCTTTTTTAATCTGCACACTTGGTTTTCATGCATTTTTTGCACAAAACCACATGGCTAAGAAACATACACTTCTTCATGCAAGTCACCATTTAGAAATGCAGTTTTAATGTCGAACTGATGTACATTCCAACCATGATGAATTGCAAGTGCATAGATGCTATGAATAGTAATCATTCGGCATGTAGGAGCAAAGGTCTCATCAATGTCCTTTTCTTGAGCATAACCCTTTGCAACATGCCTAGCCTTATACCTGTCAATTGTTCCATCAAGCTTATGCTTCAGCTTGTATACCCACTAAGTGCCAATAGCCTTCTTGCCAAGAGGCAAGTCAAATAAATAACAAGTACCATTTTTCATGATAGCATCATATTCTAATAGCATAACAACCATCCAATTTTGTGAATTTTTTGCTTCATCAAACAAACTTGTTCATTCTCATAACAAAGAGTCAAGGAAGCCATAACATAGCAATATGATGCAAAAAAAAAACACTATGAAATCTTGCATGAGTATGATATGATAGAGGTGCATCTAATTTGCTATGACACAAGGTCTGCACTAGCCATTTTTGCATAGTTTTTGCCTCCTAAATATCATCTCTCTCATCAACAAGTACATCATATAAATCTACATCAAAAATCAAATGATCTGCATCATCACATGAAACGTGTAAAGGCTGAGAATTTTCCTCATTAGGACTAGTGCTAGACTAACCACTTGTAAAAAGAGGCAAGAAAGTGTCATACATGTCTTTGGAGCTAATTGATGTCTCCCTAGTACATGAAAGTAATGGATGAATAGTATCTTAGACAAAAACAACATTACAACTAAGAAAAATGCATTTAGTCAGTGGATGATATAGACGATAGCCTTTGCTTTCAGACTTTTACCCAACAAAATTATATTTCACTACTTTGTCATCCAATTTCCCACATTGTTGTTCAGACAATAATGCATATACTAGACAACAAAAAACACATAGGTGAGCAAAAAATGGCTTAAGACCATGTCAAGCCTCATATGGAGTAATAAATTGCAATGCTTTAGTGGGACACCTGTTAACTACATATGTTGCACACATAATAGCCTCAAGCTAGAAACTATGTGGTAAAGCCTGACTCTTGACCATACACCTCGAAATCTCCATGAGTGATCTATTCTTCCTTTTAGCAACTCCATTTTGTTGAGGTGTATATGGCACTATACACTAATGTTTAATCCCACGTTCATCCAAAACTGCATGAAAATTAGAAGACATATATTCCCCTTCTCGATCACAATGGAGGGCACCCATTTTACATGCTGATAGATTTTCAGCTAGAACTAGAAACTATTTGAAGCACATAAACATTGTTGATATATTTAGGTAGTGATGTGTGTGAACACTCTAGGACCGCCGGGGCACTTTTTTCCCTCTTTAGGAGGTTTTTTTCCCCCGGCTTGTATATACGCCTATTGCCCTAATGGGCTACTTATCTTTGTACATTCTCTAGTAATACATTCAGTATTGTGTGTTTGTGCTCCAAGCTTCTTCTTCTTCCTTGTGCTGTTCGCGTGCTTCCGCAGACGTCTATCTCCAACAATTGGTATCAGAGCAGGTCGTCGCTTCTTCTAGGGCGCCGTCGACACTCCTCCGTTTGCAATCTCAGATTCGCACGAAATTTGGTGAGCATACTTAGGGTGTTTTCGAGATCAAAACGACTTTGCTCTCTGGTGCCGAAATCGCGATCTGAGCTCGTTTCGGCCTCCGAACGCACTATCGCAGCGCTTGTGCAGGCTATTTCGTCCTTTTGTGCCAAAGGTATATACCAGTTTCTGTTCGCCAGTTTAAGCGTCTCGAAGTCTGCTATAGGTCTAGCAGAACTCGTCTGGGCAGTTCTGTTCAACTTTTTGAGATACAGTCAATTTCCTGCATCAAGGTATTCTAGTCACCGGCCATGGCTAAAAGCAGTGATGTATTCCGTATGTTGGCTATTGAGGATAAGTTGGATGGTACCAACTACCCATTATGGGCTTATATGATGCGACATGTACTGGTTGCAAAAGGATTGTGGAACATTGTGCAGGGTGTTGAAAGACGTCCTGTTACACCTGTAACGATAGGTACTGCAAATACAGGTGTTGGAGCTGATGAAGATGGTGTCGAAGATGATATTTCGCAGATTCTTGTTCGTGTTGTTGTTTCTGTTGCACCTACTACAGAGCAGATTCGTTGGGATGGCAGAGATGCCCAGGCACATGCACTGATAGCTTTGTCTGCCCAACGTGCCATTATTCCTCACATTCGCTCTTGCAGAACAGCAAAGGATGCTTGGGATACACTTACCACTTTGTACCAGGCTAGGAATGAGGCTCGTGTTGCATACCTCCGAAAACAGTTGGAGAGTGAGCACATGAATGAAGGTGATTCTATGGACACTTTTCTTACAAAGATCAAAGACCTGAAGGAACAATTGATTTCTACTGATGAGGTTATACCAGATAGCTCACTTGTGCGGACCGTTCTGAATAGTCTTCCTAATTCATATCAGAGTTTTGCCTCTACTCTTCGGTTGATGATGAAAGGCAATCCGAATGCCTTGTCATTTGAGGAATTAGTCTCTATTCTATTGCAGGAAGATCAGTCTAGGCAAAACAGGTCCATTATGCGTGTTGCAGATCAAGCTTTCCTGGCTAGTCAGAAGGGCAAAGGAAAATGGAGCTATTCTACTAGTAAGCAGAAATCTGCAAATGTTGCACAATCGAAGAACCAGGATAGATGAGAAGAAATCAGAAAAGCAGAAATTGTTCTGCAAGTACTGTAAAGGAAATGATCATATTATAAAGATTTGTCCAAAACTGGCTGCTAAAGAGGCAAAGAAAAAAGAGGCTGGAATGGTTGTTGCAGAGGCCTCTACACCAAAAACAGAGTCTGCAAATCTTGTGCAGGAAGAAGAATGGGTGTTTACTACTGTCTGCAGTTTTGACCATTCTTCTCATGATCAGTGCATGTCTGAAGTAGACTCAGATGTTTGGTACTTTGACAGTGGGGCGACCAAACATATTACCTCGCAACGCAGTTTCTTCTCTTCACTCGAGCCTGCCCCTACAGGGAATACTATCACATGCGCCAATAACTCCTCTTATCCTCTTATGGGAGTTGGTAAGATCATTCTGACTACTGCTGATGGTAGTTCTTTCACTTTGTCAGATGCTTTATTTGTGCCAGCGATCAAAAAGAACCTGTTATCAGTTTCTGCATTAGCCAAGATTGGCTTGGTTGTGAAATTCATTGATGATAGGTGTACAGTCCATGATCTCTCAAATGGCGATGTGATTATTGCTTCTGGCATTTTATATCGTGGGCTGTATAAGCTCATAGACTATGAAAGATCTGTGAATGATTCGGCATGTGCAGTTCATGATTCTCAGGCTATGTCAGATGCAAAGCTTTGGCATGCATGCTTTGGTCATCTAAATTTTGCTAGTTTGTTACGCCTGCAGAAATCTGAAATGGTGTCCTCTTTGCCCAAACTTGAGGCACCTGGAAAACATGTTTTTGAAGGCTCTATATTGGGCAAAATGCAGCGTTCTTCCTTTCCAAAAGATGGTTTAGTTCGGGCTACGCAGAAATTGCAGCTTGTACATAGTGATGTCTGTGGTCCTATGCAGACATCCTCTTTTGGAAATTACCTTTACTTCGTGAATTTCATTGATGATTTTTCGAGGCATGCATGGGTATATCCACTCAAAGCAAAGTCCGAAGTGTTCATGTGCTTCAAACAGTTTTTGGTTTTGGCTGAAAATCTGTCAGCATGTAAAATGGGCACCCTCCGTTCTGATCGAGGGGGGGAATATATGTCTTCAGAATTTAATGCATTTCTGGCTGAACGTGGGATAAAACACCAGTGTACAGTGTCGTATACACCTCAACAGAATGGAGTTGCTAAACGAAAGAACAGGTCACTCATGGAGATGGCGAGGTGCATGGTCAAAAGTCAGGCTTTACCACATAGTTTCTAGCTTGAGGTTGTCATGTGTGCAGCATATGTACTGAACAGCTGTCCCACTAAAGCGTTGCAGTCTATCACTCCATATGAGTCTTGGCATGACCGCAAGCCATCTGTTGCTCATCTGCGTGTTTTTGGTTGTTTGGCATATGCATTAGTGCCTGAACAACATCGTAGAAAATTGGATGATAAGGCAGTAAAATGTATTTTTGTTAGGTACAGTTCTGAAAGTAAAGGCTATCGTCTGTATTATCCATAGACTAAACGCATTCTGGTTAGCCGTGATGTTGTCTTTGTGGAAGATGCTATTCATCCATTGCTTTCATGTACTAAGGAGACATCTGTTAGCTCCAAAGACATGTATGATACTTTGATGCCTCTTTTTACAGGTGGACAGGCTAGTGTTGGTCCTAATGAGGCAACTTCTCAGCCCTTGCAGGTTTCATATGATGATGTAGATCATTCCATTTCTGATGCAGATTTACATGATGCACTTGTTGATGAGAGAGCTAATATTGAGCAGGCAAAAACTATGCCAAAATGACTGGTGCAGACTTTGCGTGACAGCAAATTAGATGCACCTTTGTCATATCGTACTCGTTCAAGCTCTCATAGTGCCTCCTTTGCATCAGATTGCTATGCTATGGCTGCATCTAGTCTCTGTGATGAGAATGGGCCTGTTTCTTTTGATGAAGCACAAAATTCAAAAAATTGGATGGCTGCTATGCAATCTGAATATGATGCTATAATGAAGAATGGTACATGCTCTTTATGTGACTTGCCTCTTGGCAAGAAGGCCATTGGCACTAAGTGGGTATACAAGCTGAAGTGTAAACCTGATGGTACAGTTGACAGGTATAAGGCTAGGCTTGTTGCAAAGGGTTATGCACAGGAAAGAGGCATTGATTTTGATGAGACCTTTGCACCTACATGCCGTATGACTACTGTTCGGAGCATTTGTGCACTTGCAGCCCATCATGGTTGGAATGTACATCAGTTGGACATTAAAACAGCATTTCTGAATGGTGACTTGCATGAAGAAGTGTATGTTTTTCAGCCCCGTGGCTTTGTGCAGAAAGGGCATGAAAACCAGGTTTGCAGGTTAAAGAAGGCATTATATGGTTTAAAGCAAGCACCACGTGCTTGGTATGAGAAGATACATGCCTATCTGATTGCACATGGTTTTGAGAACAGTCCAACTGAAAGCACCTTATATGTTAAACGTGCTAATGATGTGCTTCTGATCATTGTTGTCTATGTTGATGACATGCTCCTCACTGGTCCTATTGAGACACATATTGCTGATTTTAAGGCTGATTTGCATGCCTCATTTGAGATGTCTGATTTGGGGCATTTGCATCACTATTTGGGCATTCAGTTTATGCACGTTGATGGTGGAATGGCTTTGTGTCAAACAAAATATATTGACACATTATTGCAGCGTTTTGGCCTTGAAGACTGTAAGCCTATTGCCACTCCTATGGAGAGAGGTTTACGATTGAGTCTTCATGATGTTGGAGATGCATTTGATGTTGTTCTCTATCAGCAGCTGTTGGATGCTTGATTTACTTATGCATTACTTGGCCAGATATTCAGTTTGCTGTCTCACAGATGAGCAAGTTTATGCATTGCCCAAGAGTCACGCATTGGAAAGCGGTTAAGCACATCTTTCGCTACTTGAGTGGTACTCAACTACTTGGGTTGTTTTATCCCAAGGGGGGATCACTACCGCCAGATTTGCATGCTTTTTTCTGACTCAGATTGGGTTGGTTGCTATGACACTCGTGTGTCCACCAGTGGTTTTTGCTTCATGCTTGGTAGCTCATGTATATCTTGGTTGAGCAAGAAGCAGCCTACTGTGGCCACTTCCAATTGTGAGGCTGAGTATAGGGCAGCTTTCACAGCGACTATTGAGTGTGTGTGGCTCAGACGCCTTATGGATGATTTGGGTGTTGGCCAGTCTTCTGCCACCACCATCTTCACTAACAGTCAGAGCGCATTGGCAGTTGCGAGGAACCCTGTGTTCCATGATCGCACTAAGAACATTGAGGTGCATTATCACTATGTCAGGGAGAGGTTCTCTACTGGGGAGATCATCTTGGCATATGTGCCCACGCAGGAGAACATTGCAGACCTTTTCACGAAGGCTCTGCCTAGGGAGAAGTTTGAAGCTTTCCGCAAAGCTTTGGGCTTACTTCCTTTTGTGGAGTGATTTCCACATAGCTTGGCACTTCCTTATACATGAGTGCCAGCTCCTTGTTCACCGCATCACTCCCAGGGGGGATTTGTTGATATATTTAGGTAGTGATGTGTGTGAACACTCTAGGACCGCTGGGGCACTTTTTTCCCTCTTTAGGAGGTTTTTTTCCCCCGGCTTGTATATACGCCTATTGCCCTAATGGGCTACTTATCTTTGTACATTCTCTAGTAATACATTCAGTATTGTGTGTTTGTGCTCCAAGCTTCTTCTTCTTCCTTGTGTTGTTTGCGTGCTTCCGCAGACGTCTATCTCCAACAAACACTTTAGATTTTGCTTTCAATGGACATACCCATGCTTGATAAAAGTAAAAAAAAAAACATGAGATTGCTCTTTGATCATGATTTTACATGCAATTGATCGAAGAGCTCTCCAACCTAGAAAAATCATCGATGAAAGTGACGAAGTAAAGATAGTTCCTAAAAGAAGGTGTCTACATAGGACCATAGACATCACTGTAAACAAGGTGCAATTCTTTAGTAGCTCAAATTGAACCATCGTTTGGGAAGGAGGAACGATGAAGTTTTCCCAAAATACAACCTTCACATAAATGTTTACTAGGTGCCTCAAGTTTGGGAAAAGATGGCACCAGTTTAGATTTTTGTAGGTGTAGCAAACTAGCAAAATCCAGATGACCAAATCGTGCATGCCAAAGCTTTGCATCTGATATAGCCTGAGAATCTTGAACTGCACATGCTGAATCATTCAAAGATTTGCAACCCATGACATAAAGTACGAGAAGAAATAATGATGTCACCATTTGATAGATCATGAACTATACATCTATCATCAACAAATTTCATGATGAAGCCAATCTTCACTAAGGTTGGAACTGATTATCCATTTTTCTTGATCCCCAACAGAAATAAAGCATCTGACAATGTAAAAGAACTACCATCAATAGTAGTGAAAATGATCTTGCCAACTTCCATAACATGATAAGAAGAGTTTTTGGCGCATGTGATAGTATTCCCTATAGGGCCAGGCTCAAGTGAAGTGAAGAAACTCTGCTACAAGGTAATGTGTTTCGTCTCCCCACTATCAAAGTACCAAAAATATGAGTCTATTGGAGGCATACACTATTCATGTGAAGATGGGTCATAACTGCAACTAGTAGTGAATGCTCCATTCTTCATTCTACACAAGATTAGCAAACTTTGTTTTGGGTGTAGAGGCCTCTACAACAACCATTCTAACCTCTTTCTTCTTTGCTTCTTTTGTAGCCAGTTTTGGACAACTTTTTATTACATGATTATTTCCTTTACAGTATTTGCAAAATAATTTTTGTTTTTCTGTTTTCTTCTCATCTCTATCATCCTTTTTTTATTGTGTAGAATTAGGAGATTTTTGCTTACTAGGAGAAGAGCTCCATTTATCTTTGCCCTTCGGATTAGCTTGGAAAGCTTGATCTGCAAAATGCATAATGGACCTGTTCTACCTAGACTGATCTTCTTGCAACTGAACAGAGAAGAACTCCTCAAATGTTAAGGCATTTGGATTGCCTTGCATCATCAATCAAAGAGTAGAAAAAAAAACTCTAATATGAATCAGGAAGACCATTGAGAATAGTTTGCTCAAGTGAACTGTCAGGCAAGACTTCATCAACAAAAATCAACTAGTCCTTCAAATCTTTGATCTTTGTCAAAACATTGTCCATGGAATCTCCTTCATTCACGTGCTCACTCTCCAACTGTTTTTGGAGGTAAGCAATATGAGCCTTATTCCTTGCATGGTATAAAGTAGTTAGTGAATCCCAAGCATCCTTTGTTGTTTTGTAGGAGTGAATGTGGCCTGTCAATGCATGTGCTTGAGAATCTCTACCATCCCATCGAAGTTGCTCTATATTAGGTGCATTACGAAACATAGCATGAATGGGAATAGAGAGAGAGAGAGAAAGAGAGAGAATGGGAGACAGAATGAAAGATAGTTTCTTCCCTCCTTTCTCTTTTGGCATGTTAAGTATCGACTGTTAGTATGTTATTAATATGTTCGTATCGAATACATGTGTAGCTATTTAAGTTTATGTATTAATGTGAATAAGAATTTATAGGCAAATGCATGTGCATTTATGAGTATGAGCTAAATTGAAAGTGCATGTGCATGTAATTAAATGTGTATTATGCATGTATGCATGAACATGTGCATAAGTATATGCATGCATATGCATGAATGAATGCATATGTAAGTAAGAGTACACGCGAGTATGTAAGAGAGTTATGCATGCATGCACATGAACTTATGTATGAAATGTGTGCATGCATGTATGAAGTGTAAGCATGCATGAATGAGATGAATGTATGCATGTATGTAGGTATATATGTGTATATGAGGATAGAGTATGGAAATCCATAGAATGTATGTATGAATATGCATGAGTATAGAGTGTGTGTATGCACGAGTGAATGCATAAATGTGTGCATATGTATGTGAGATGAATGCATGTGCATAAATATGCATGAATACATGTTTGTGTGTAGGTGAGGATGTGCAGGTATGTGCATAAATGCATGGATGTTAGTGAGTGTGCATATGCATGAGAAGATGTATGCATGCATATGTGCAAATGTATGAATGTACGAGAATGAATGAATAAAATTGTATGTGCATAAGTCTATGCATATATATATATATATATATATATATATATATATATATATATATATATATATATATATATATATGCATAAATGCGTAAGCTCTATGTATATGCCAAGAATTGAAAGTAATTCATTAAAAAATGAGTGTTTTTTATTTCTTATGAAAGTAATTATTTTTTTCGCACTTTCTTTTTGTCTCAGCCCATCTATGATCTGATGACAAGAAGCTTGTGATGTCCTAACTATGATCTTATTAAAAGAAGCTTGTCAACACAATTCATAGAGAGGATGAAGCAGATGACATGATGATGAAGATGAAAACTTAGAAGAACACATGTTCTAAGAGTAATGAATATGATATAGTAAATGGAATGAAGATTTCCGAATTGATTTAAGCCTTTGAATTTTTAATATGTTGTATCCCATGAATATAAGCAAATGGATTTAACAAACATGGTGAATTTCTTACTAGCGACTAGATGATATGATAAATATTTATTTTTGAACAAGAGTGATTTGAGTTGTTCATATAAGTGCTCTAACTGCTACATCTTGCAGCTTGATGATCAAAGTTGTTTAAGCTGCTTCTTATGTCAATTGTGCTTTACAACTTGTGAACCACCGAGTTTTTTGTTGAGGAACAAAATGCTAAATCAGAATTTTGTTGTGGCAGATGTTGTTGAATCCAATATGTGCTGTATCGGAGTATTGCTGAATCGGATATTTTAATAAGTTAGTTGCCAATTAGTTATTTCAAAGATTGTGTGAAGTTGTTCATGGGATTTTTGAGTTAGCACGAGTATGAATAATTACAAGAATTGTTTTAGGAGACAAACGTGAGAACATGAAAGAGGACGAGAGACAGAGTTCTCTCTTTTGTGCGAAAGCACAGCCTGTGTTTGGCAGGATAGTGTTTCATTAGATTTTGTTTGCATAGTCTGAAGTGTGTCAATAGTGAGGTGTTGATTCTGAACACCAACACATTTGGTGATCCTACTGCGTTTGCTAAAGAAGCAAGAGATGCATGAAAGGACTAAGAGGAAGATTTAGTAAAGCCTAGTATACAAGAGTGCTAGCAAAAGCAGCTAACATGGAGTCATCTTCTGAATTCTAGGATTGGTACGAAGCACAAGAGGAATCTAACCTAGAAATTGAAGAGGAGGAAGGAGGAACAAGTGCAGCTAAAGCTAGGTTCGTGGGGGGTATACTAGGAGCATTATTCCCAATAGAAGAAACTATAGGAGTTAGAAGATGACTCCAATTCCACCCACTTGCACGGATGACCGGTCAAAAAACTAGGTGCACACTCAACCAGAGTGAATGGCGCAACTGCTTCCAAATCCCAAGGTCAAAGCATCCCAGTTTAGAGGAGGCTCTACAGAAGATGCTGACTGTCACATTTGGCAATTCGAGATAAAGTGGACAACAAATGGATATCGATCCATATATGGTGATGCAATCAAACTCTAGCAATTTGTGACTACATTGGAAGGAAGATCAATGAGCTGGTTCAATCAATACGTATTGCTCATTTCACTACATATGATGCATTCAAAACAAAACAAAGATTTAGGAAGGAAAAAACTCCCTCTGGAGTGTTCAGGAAGTTGAGAGCAATAGACAAAAGAACATGTTAGTAGAAGACTATGCACAGAAATTTAGAACTTTAATGGAAAGATTAGAGGGCAAAAGAGACCTACCGATGAGATGTTGGTAGGTTATTTCCTAAAAGGATTAAGGAGTAGCATTAGACATGCAGTGGCAAGTGTGGATATAGCTAATGGTTTTGATGTATTAGTGTTAGCAGCTCCAAGAGTGGAAAGAAGATTTGGTAGATCGAAGAAGAGGCATAGTGACTCTAGGTCGGATGCTGAATCTGATTCAGAAATGGAGTCAAAGAAAAAGCATTTCAATTATTGAAGAAGATGGTTTTGGTAGCACCAATGTTGCAGCCACCAGATTGTTCTTTACCATTTCACATATTTGTTGATGCATCAGATATAGCAGCTGGAGTAGTGTTGATGCAGCAAAAAGAAAAAGGATGGTATACACAAGTGTATTATGCTAGTAGGGTGTTGTGCTCAACTGAAAGGAATTATTCAGTGACTGAACGTCAGGCATTAGCAATAGTGTATGCTCTTAATAAATTCAGACATTATTTGTTAGGTAATAAAGTGGTCTTTCATGGAGATCACCAAGCTTTGGTTTACCTGATAAAGAAGCCTTTATTAATAGGAAGATTGGCAAGGTGGATGCTTCTATTGCAAGAATTTGATTTTTTTCATAATTCATACTCTAGATAAAGAGCATGCCATGGAAGATTAGAGTCAAGGGAAGCACTAGTAAGAGTAAGTGACAAATTTCCAGATGCAGAATTATTCAATGCTCAGATTGCTGACTCTGATTCTTGGTATGACCAATTATTAGTGTTTCTAACAGATGGAGCATTACCTCAGTACTTTACACCTGTTGAGAGGAAGAACTTTGCATTGAAACGTAGATCTTATTTGGTTATAGCAGGTGCATTCTACGAAAAAGGAGTGGATTAGGTCATTAGAAGGTGTGTACTAGATTTTGAGCAACCAGCTGTTCTACATGAAGCACATTTAGGAGCAGCAGGAGGACACTTATGAGGGGATATTACAAGTAAAAAGATCTTGCAACCATGATTATGGCGGCCTACCATATTAAAAGATGCTCATGAATTTACCAAAAGCTGTGTTATTTGTCAAAAAATAGGCCAACCAAATAATTCGGATTGGATGATTGATCACCTAGTTTATCCATTGGATCCATTTTAATAGTGGGGAATGGATTTTTTTGGGCCTATAAAGCCTATTCCCCTCATTGAGATCAAAAACCTGGTTCTCATGTGCTCCATGGTGGTATCTGGACCAATCGTAAGGCTAGCAAAATTTGTGGGGCTCGGCCATGGTGCCAGTGATGTCATCGCAACATTGAGGATTTGAGCCACGTCTTCTTTGCATGCCCCAAGTCCCTTCAGTTTTGGTGGGATCTTGGGAATACTATGAGACTAAGAGAACAAGTAACCTCGAAGCAAGCACTTTTGGGTGAAGTGATTGGCTTCTCAGTGGCCCTATGGAATGTTATGAGAGGGGAAACTGTCTAGAAGATCTAGAGGGAGAGGTGTGACTACAACTAGCGTGTCCTTTATTTAGTAATGGATCCATTGTCATGGATTACAAAAACTTCTGCGTAAATCATTTCGAATCAATATCAAGAAAGAGAAAGTCCCTTTTTCGTCATTCTAGACCAAATCACTTGGTTTCATGTATTGTCATGACTCCTATGATCTTTTCTCGTGCATGTACCTTTTCATGAACTCAACACACTCATTACACAGGGTTTACACTGTTTTGGTTCAACAAAATTGAGATATTGTTGTAGCATTTTCTAATTAGTTTCGTGTAAGGCAACCCAATTTGTAAATCAAGAGTGTGTGAAGGCTAACATCACAAACAGACAGATCATCCATTAAAAGACGCAAAAGGTAGATACACATATCTGAACATGTCTTTGAAATAGGAATGGTCAAACAAAGAGTGCTTATTTTTCTTCCTCGAAGACGCAAAGATCATTTCAAAAGAATGGAATTTGTATTTGTCAACGTGCGTTGACAGTGGGGTGGAATATTGCATTGTTGCATGCTCAGATTGAAGCTTCATGGAGCTCATCTTCAACTCCCATCACTTTAAATCTAAGTTTCTGTGTATTGGGATGAGTGAGCGCACAGTTCTTTGTCTTTTACTTTTTATAGAGCCCCCCCGGGCCACTTCCCTCTTTCGCGCGCAGCTGACATGGATGAAGAAAATCCATTACGATTCCTTCAGGATAAAATAATATGTGTGTGTGTTTCCAAACAGAAATAGTCATTCTTGGAGCAAAGGCAAGCTACGTCTTCCACAATTAGCCCTTTACCGACAAACAGTAAACGCCTGTGGAAAATCTGCTTGACATGTGTGTTGTGAGCGAGAGTGATAGAATGGGGAATACCGTGTGTGTGTGGCACACTCCACATCCTTACAATTACCAAGTCAGGAAAGCATGTGCTGGGCGCCACTTTCACAGTTCCCTACGAATTAAGAACAGAAGACATTTGTGAGCTTTTGAACTGAAGAGGAGACAGTCGGTTCACGAAGCCTATCGACCCATATCCGAATGCACTAACTGTTCTGAATATTCTTGTTGTCGATGTCATGGGAGGCATATCAAATGTACAGCAGGAGGATGATGAAGATATGTATAGATTCGATGTAAGCACTTGTCGCCAAAAGAGGCGTGGTACTCAAGGAAGCACATCCACAAAACCACCTGAACATCTTGAAACGGCCTACAGAGAAAGCAATCATGGCGTCGCTCCGCAAGTACGAGAAATGAATCGCGAGACACATACATGTACATAATTCACTGCTCACATGGCATATGTAAAAACACAAACAACATGTTTTTAATGATATAACCTATTAGTTATATGCGGCACCAGACATGACCACCTACACAGGTGAACAAGGTGGTAACAGAGTTAAAACTCCGGAGCGGATGCATCTTTGCATGTGTCAATCGATGGCATGGAGCAAATTAGAGGCATAAAGATTGCGTAGATTTCTTCTATGATTCTTATAAGATGTGAAAATTATTTTGCATGTTTGCCACCTACCACAAAGCCTCACTCACTATTTTCACGTTTAACTAGCTTCCTTTGCTTCAATGTTGGACCTTCCATCCAGAGTCATAGTTTTCTATGTACTCGTATGAAATATTTTTCTTGGCGTACGGAAGAATGACAATACTGAACGTCTTAATCTTTTTTCATACCCCAACATTGAAATCATTTTTCATACTTCAGCACTATATTCCACTATGTTGTTTATAATAATGTAATATATTTTTATATGTAAATAGGAATATTTATGGAATACATATTGTAATATACATAATATTAAATATGTTGTACGGATATTGTACGTTGTGAGTATATACAATGTACATACTGTATATTGGAAGTCTCTGATTGCATTATGTAATGTATAGTACTACATGTATAATGTAATAATGTAATAGACAAGGGATTATTGTATTGTGCGTAATAATGCATGCCATAATGTATGCCCACAATGAATATATAGATTATACATACACTATTACATATTAAATACATTGTAACGTAATACACTGTATTATGCATACACCATTACATATTCAATACATATAATGTAATACATCGTATTGTAATGTATAATAGAATCCATTATAATGTATTGTAAGGTGGAGTATAGTACAGTAATGTATGTTCTTCGCATATTGTATTACACCTGCCACATTTATTTCTAACGTTTTTCTCCACCTTTAGTACAATACATAATATATGCTTTCTGCATAGTGCATTGAATCTGAAACGCATAGATGTATATGCGTCTGCAAGTATATGCACATATGAGTATATACGCAGGCCATTTCTGTATACATAGTGCAGGAAGAGAGAGAGAGAGAGAGAGAGAGAGAGAGAGAGAGAGAGATTTTACTATCTGAATAGAGATTTTTTAAGATGACTTATGTTTACGATTTGTTTTAGCATTATGAACAAACTAGATATACATGAGAGATGATGGTTAAGATACGCTGGAGGTTTATGTGTCTTTGGAAGAACATTATAAGTTCGTCTTTGAAAGTCAGTGCTCATGTGCTGTATTTTTAACTTTATGGAAGGAATTTGATGAAGAGGATACGAGAGGTGTGTGATGTAAAATCTTAGGATGCAATAAAACCATGGATTTTATGTTTCTACCACCAGAATCTTCTTGTTACTGAAAAAAATCAGCAACATGTCATCTGCTATTGGAAAGACATTTACTTTGACTAGTTTGTGAAACTTGAGGTTATCATCAATTGGGAACATCTTCTAGCCATACAAAATTAGAAGAAAATATCATCGCTCGTTAGGTCAATTTGTTGGGCCATTAGCCTCTCGAGGCTGTCGATGAATGTTTCAACCCTAACGAGTGGCCACTAGATACCTATCACCACATGGATGGTGACCTATCAATCCAGGCCCTTTAGAGGACATTGGGCCTTAACACTGCCCGGTTCAAAGTAGCCATCTTCTTTGATCTTAGAGCCATCTCTTTCTAGCCTCTACCTTAGTAGGCCACCGGGCTCTATATCTTAGTAGTTGCTAGGTGTCTAGCCTTTGCTTTAATTGATTGGGGGTCCAATGGGTGCTAAGTGTGACTTTCAGTGTATTTTCACTTAATTCAAGCTAATCGAGAAGAGTAGATCTCAATGATTGAGGAAGCTCCAAAACATGATATTAAAGTAAACGCGATGTACATATCTACTTGATTTTATTTTCAACATGGCAATATTGACATCATATTCACTTATTTATGGGACCAGGTTCATTATTACTTCATACTACGTCTTTGGATGAATGTAAGCAGGTGACATCATCTATGATAATGTGGATGCATGATTGGATACCTCACACTATGTGAGGCAAATCCTAAAAATACTAGTAAAAAAAGGAAAGATAAATAATCTTGTCTTGCAAGCTGATGTGCTATGTAGTGAAAAATTCCTAATATCTTTGATGGACATATATATGTATGATTTATGTATCTTCTTTGTTAAAAGGGAAAATCATTTGCAAGATCCGAGAGCTATCTTTCGAAAGTGTAGGATATACAAAGTCCATCTTAACCTAGAAGTATTTATCTTTTTTTGTGTGACAAGGAAAAATGATGGGGCATAGACACGATGAAGAAAAATTGAAGGCTATAGTCGATCTTCTAAGACCTACCAATGTGAACGACTTAGAAACTCTTATATGCTATTGTGGCTACTAAAAGAAGTTTATGTATAAAATTGCTGAGATAGAAAAATCTTTCTTTGGTTTATTGGCTAGATTTGAATGGTTCGATGTATGCAAGGAAGCTTTTTAAAGTTAAAAGAAATGTTTGATTAAAACTCCTATTTTGGACTCTTGAGCATGGAATGTTATTGCATGCAAAAACTAGTATCATGCACTGATTGTTTCGTGTATCACTACTCTATCAATCCGGTGTCTCGGATGTCAAGTGTTGTTAGAGTTAGTATGGGGTATCATCTGGGTTAGCGTGTCATCTGATGGTGGTATCATGTGTAGCCAAATTTGGTATCACAGAGACCATGGGTATTGGGTATCATCATTTTTTGTGTATTGTGTATTCTGCATAGACAAAGTTGGTATCATAGGGTTCAAGGGTGTTTGCATCAAAGCAAATTATGTCAGGGAAGTATTTCTTGTGAATCTTAGGCATTCTTCTTTTATCTTATTGCACTCACCACTTCAATGCTAGGAATTCCAAAGTTAAGTGCAAACTTGTGTGCAATGGAGGGAACTTTGAACTACGTTATATCTACAAGTAGTACTAGTGCATTTATGTTTGTTTCTATGCCTATATCATTCATTGCATCTTTCATTCCTATTTCACCAATAGCTGCACATGCATCAGCAAGACATGTTTCTCTTTCAGGGCATGTGTGTGTAAAAGCTGCATCGGATGCAAGAAACTAAGGACATAAGTACTTACATTGAGAGAAACATGATTGAATATTAAACATCAAAATCTACTTCTAATAAGAGGAATGGATTAGAAGATAGAGTTTTGTGTTAGAGGAGGATCTTATGCACTTATCCAATGTCCAATTGGAGGGTTGTAGAGCTTCAATCAATCATTTGACAATATCAAATTTCAATATCAACTTAGGGCCATTTTGGATTTACTCCAATGACCTCAAAATGTAAGTAGAACTGCTATTGGCATTCATACTTATAAAATAGTGACCATTCTGATGTGTATCACTATGGAAAATGATATTCTGATCATTTCTTAGGTAAATTTATTCTTCTTGAATATCACTATGAGTTGTTTGAGCTTGATGACTCTTACTAATCTATTTGCAAACCATTTGGGAGTCCCTTATATCTTTCCTTAGGAAAAGATCATCCATCTTGTGGGAATTGAACGCATGACCTATTGTCTAGGAGTATGATGGGCTAACCGCTTGCTCCAAAATCCATGGTTGAGGATTATTTCCTAGATCTCCCTCTTTGGGTGTGGTTCAACCATCTCTTGCTCTTCATTTCTTGAGTCTAACCCTCTCTTCCCCTTCTAGAGATCATTATCCTCAATGATCAATCTTTGATCTCTCTCCTTTAATTGATGTCCTCATCCTTGCACAGTCTCTTGAACCGTCTTGTTCTCAACCTTTGTCTCTTGAGCCTTGCCTTTTTGCTTCTTGGCCACTTGCCTACAGACTTCCCTTGCTCTCAACCTTGGTGTCTTGAGCCTTTCCTTTTTGCTTCTTGGCCACTTTCCTACGAACTTGCCTTGTGCTCAACCCTAGTATCTTGAACCTTGCCTTTCCACTTCTTGAACCAAATGAAGAATGGCATACCTGGGAATCACTTACCAGTGTATTTATAGCCCTCACCTAGTCACCATCTAGACTTCTCTCTAGGGTCCCTCTACTCATCTGGCCATCGCAAGTAGGTATCTCATATGAACTCCCTAGCTTTTGGCCTTGGCTATCCCCTAAGCAAGGAACTTCTCATTCCTCTAGGAATGTACATCCCTAGAATGTAACATTCTCTCCTTCTTCTAAAGATTAGTGTCCTCAATGATATAGAAGGAGCTACAAACTTGGGAATCAGAATGTTTGATTCCCAATAATCAAAGTACAGTGTGCTACGTGTCTGAAATACTAGATGCTCGAACAGTAGAAAACTAGTCTTTATGCTTCCTATCTAGCATTTCCACCAATAAATAGTAGTCCTTGCCTTGGGCATACTATAGGAATCCCTCTAAGGCCGAATGATTCCATATGTGCATAGCATAAGTACTCAAAATGTCCTCAGACTCCGTATGCCTGGACCTTGACCACTAACTTGTCATGGCTTTCCATCTGTAGAGACCTCGGCATCTTTCCCTTGTCTCCTTGAAATACCCGTTGATAGCTTTTCATATGGTATAATTATGCAAAAATCACTTACTCCACTAGAGTATTGAAAACTACTATGCTCATCCAAAACAATCTGACTATGACCCAATCTCTATGGAAAAATACTAAAATACCTAGAAATCTTTTCCAAATAGTGCTTTATCTCTAAGATCAATAAATCTAATTGATTTACTCATGGTAATGAAATTAAACTGAAGAAAATTTTATCATGTTCCAAACTATGAATCCAAGATCATAATTTTTCAATGGTCCAGACTATGAACTAAGATCCAATCTATCATATCCAATCTATCATATCCAAACTATGGATCAAAATCTTGATCTATCATATATAATAATCCAATCTTTGGATCAAAAAATCTCTGATAAAAAGTTAATCCCAATCCCCTCTGTGGAACTAAGTCCATCATGCCAAGTGAAGACATGCTAAGAAAGTATAGCAACTAGTGGAACTACCACTGCCTTCTCAATCACAACATGCAAGTTGTTCCCAATGGATGAAACTTGCTTTATCTCTAATCATAAGTGTCATCAAATATATCTCTAGTAAACTACTATAACACTCTAGCACTCCCAGATATAATGAAGACCATAATATGAGTCCACTAAATACATTGAAACATGGTAAGTAGATGTGTGCACACTCATAGCACACTAGGCTAAGCATCTAGCTCACCTCATACACACTTTGTATGAAACATGACCTAGCCTCATACATATCAAATAAGGCAGTACCTACTCTATGAATTTCTTCTTAATGCAATTGCCTATTTACACTTCTTATGTGCAAACCTTGCCTTTCCACTTCTAGGCTACTTGCCTATAGACTTGCCTTGTTTGCGATCATATACATAATGACTATCTCAATTGCCCCTCTATTGTCTAATAATAAGAAGATCATATGAATGAGCTCCAAACACAAAAAAAAAAAACAATCTTAAAGACTTCTCTCCCATACCATCTGTCCTATACCAAGGTAGAACACAAAATGCTATGTCCCATACCATCAAACTTTATACCCCATATAGATGCATGTATGAGATTAAAGTCGAACACTTCTATCAAAATAATAAAAATAAATGGATGAGTATTCGCAATCACAAATATAAAAAATCAAATCATGAAGTGTTCTTGAAGCATTTCCTTCCCTCTATGGAAAGGACAGAGTCATTACTATGACTCTATCACTCATAACTATCTCTAAAATCAACTCATTTGGAGTTGAGAAATGTGAAACCATAAAATTAATTAACTCATCTAGATTTGTGAAGGATAACACTTGCATCAAAGATCAACTCGTGTGACTTGATTCAAATATTAACTCACAAGAAATTGGAATTTATACAACTTGTATCAATCCAAAATATATGAAGTGAGAACAACTACTAAAGTTCTCTTGTTCCATACTCTCATGGCATTATATATATATATATATATATTCAAAATTTTGACAGAGTCTCCTCTATCCTATTGAGAATGGTCATCAAAAACCAATGATCAGTAAACAAGTATCTAGGGCATGTCTAGCCCATGGTGATTACACCATATCATACAAATATCATAATAACCTAAGGAAAATATTTTCCTATCAATATCTCCTACATAAATAGTTTTCAAAAACAATAGATTAAAGCTTAACTTTAACTAATGTTTAATCACGAAAAATCTATGAAAATTTCTAGCCTTATATAGCTTTGCTCAAACTTTCATTATGCTCAAAAGCACTTGATTTGGATATTTTTGCAGAGTTTTATAAGCATTTCATTGGAGGTGTCGAACACTTGACGACCAACTCTGGAAATGTATAGGGTCATCTTCTTGAAGTTGTTAGACTAACGCAACAAACTCCAAATTTCATTCTCTTTGTGTCAAAATCTAGATGAATATATCTAGTTTGGTTTCACAAAAGATAAACTTAAAATTCAATCATATATGTATTCAAATGTATCATTCTATCTCGGCTACACCTGCGCTTAAGTGAGCCTAAAAACAATGCAGCTGCACATTTAGAATATCTTCTAACTATGAAGATAAGTTCAAAAATCTTTCATTTTTATGCACATGTGAGTGTCTATGTTGGATTTTCTTCTGCAAGAAAAAAAATTGGAAATTGGAGCCCCCAATATGAAACAAGCATGTGTTCATGAAACACATTTACCACTCTTTGGAAAATCCTCACCAGAGATTTTTCTAAGAAGAATAGGGCATTTGGCCTACCAATTGATGTCTAATTTCTTCCATATTCTAATAGAATATAGCTACTAGTATCTTCTTTTATGGGTATATATTTCATAGTGTTTTGATATTTGAGCCTCTATACCTCCAACATTTTAACAATTTGCACAGGCTAACTTTCACTCTTTCTTTATATATCATGAATGGAGATACATTTCATATTGATATTTGCTAAGCCCCATCTAGAGGTGCATATCTAAGGTTAGAAAGAAACATCATCCAAATTGAGTAAATGAACTAAGAAAACCAATCACCTCTAAGTGACATCATCTTTGGTGATTTCAAAAATTCTAGAGGCTACACGTTCATGAGCAGAGATCCTTTGACCCATCAAATGATCTTCAAAAATAATTAAAATTTATGTGCACAGAGTGAATAAGGTAAGCTTTTATCTTCAATAAAAACCATGCAATTTGGATCTACCAATGAAGAGAAAGTCCCTTTGTAACAGGCCTATGCCACTTGTTTCAAGCCTCTACTACTATTAGCAGCACTTCTAGTGTAGAGGTCATTTGAACTTTGTAAACATATCCACATTACTTTAAAATTGGTCAAGTTAATGAAACACTTATGAGATACGCACTCTCCAAATTTCAATAAATTTGGGCATTCCCTCAAAGAGCAACATCAAGATCTCTTTGAGGTTGTTAACTCACTCACTATTTGCTCAATTTTTTTTTAAAACCTAAAAATGGTGAGACATGCCAAAGCTTATGATTAGACATAATCATTCATTCTCTTGGATGAATTATACCATGGAGATATATCCATTTCATATAATGATAATCTAGATCAATGCAAACCAATTAACAATCCAAATCATCTCATGGAAAATCGATTCTTTACAATATCCACTTTTCAATGAAATTGTATAAATATGGATGTCATTCTAGTCATTGTGCTTCTTGCACATTCAGCAACCTCATCATAGTCAATCACCAAGCATTTCATATTTTTATGGATGATCATAACCATATCACTCTCGTGCCAACTAGGGATAATATTCTATATCAAGTACATAGACTCCCATCAAGAACAATTCACATGCTCATGAGTTACTCGAAGAAAAAAACATCTTGGTTGTTCTTGAGGGATCTATCTTTGTCATTTACTTTCTAAAAGCAAAAATAGCCTATTCATGGTAGTTCTATTACATACTTTATGCTCACCCTAACTCATGGTGGTGATAGATAAAATGGTTTTCTATAGACAGAAAATGCATCATGCACCACAGCTCCTCAATGGATGTGGATTGTTTGGAAGTGAGGCTAGTAGAGCTATCTGAATCTTTGTAGATTTTTGAAAGCTTTAAGTCCTTCCCTAGATTATCCTCAATGTCTATGCACATGTGTACACACTCTTCTATGGATCTAGGGTCTTTTAAAGTACACATAAGACCTTGATCTGGTACTTAACAATCCATCTAAGAATAAAGCCACTTGTTTGGCTGGAGTGGGTAACTCTCGCATAGGGCATCTCCCTAGGTATTGTCTAAACCTTCTTCCTACAAGTCTCAGTGTTTCTTGAGGTGTCTGTATGAAGCTATGTATCAAGGAAGAGGTTTTGTGTCTGATGCAACTCTTAGAAAACTCCATGATGAAGGCTTCTAGTAGTTGGTCTATTTTCTTGAATTGCCTCTCGTTTAGTAGTTGAAACCACACAAAGAGGAGTGTTCTTGAGTGTTAGACCAGAAGCTTTGTATCATGTGAATAGGTCCTCAACTTATCTTTCAAGACTTGCTTAAATTCTACCACATGATCGTAGGGGTCTCCTCTATAGTCAAAGTAGTTCTTCATGGACTTCACCACTTGAGTAGGTCTCAAGGTCCTCATGTGTTCTCTAGGCCTTGTTAGAGTGAATTTTTTTGCATTTCTCTGATTCCTTGGGTCTCTATGTCTCTCATTTTCCATTCTATCCATCTTTGTTCTCGTTCTATCTTTTTGTATTGGGTTCACAAAGCTTACCTCCGGTCTATATCTACTTTTGTCCCTTTGAGCTCCATGAGCTTGGGACATCCTAGCTCCTTGGTGACCATAAGAGACATAACATCTTGGTTGGGGAAAAATAAATTCACCCTTACAAGTGTAGACATGCCTACCATGCTGCGAGACCACAATGACCCTTTCTGAAGTGTTGTCCAAGTATGTCACTTTGCTTGGGGAATCACGATCTTTGAATTCATATATGGTAAGTGTTTCCACTTCATTAGGCTGTTCCGGTTTATACCTCCAAAAAGCCTCATCTGTTGAATCTCGGTTTAAGAGCAGATCTATGCTCTTATTGTCTTGGGGAATCCACTCTAGAGTGATTATTCTAGTCAGGATTGATTTTTTTCGAGGGGTTTTGGGCTCTCTTCCTAAGTTCCCTTGCTCTATGTCACCTATTTTAGCACGTGAGATTATATTGCCAAATTCATCTGTCTTGTCTTGTTGAGTGGTGACTACATACATTGTCCCTTCTTTATGTATGTATGCACCATTTTTTAATTTGACTACTGGATGTTCTAGTCCAATGGGTTGATCCGGGCTTTTAATCTGGACAACAAATCTTCTCAAGCCATCCTCGTAGATGCGAGCACCTAGTCCGTTGGTCCTGATATATTCATTTTTAGAATTTAGAGTGTATGGGGTATTCACTCAATTGTTGGGCCCAAGACCTAGTAGTATGATTGACACTAGATTCAAAGGATGAGAGGCTTTGTCTATCTCTCCTGTAAGGAATTGAACTCACAACCTCTTGGTTAGGAATGTGATGGGCTAACCACTTGCCCCAAAAGCCATGGTTGAGGATTACTTCCTAATCCTCTCTCTTAGGGTGTAGTTCAACCATCTCCTACCAGGATTATGTTACATTCTTCCCCCCTTGGTCGATCATTGTCCTCAATGATCTACTCTTGTATCCCTCTAGCCTTGGTGATCAACCCCTTGAACTCCCTAGGTGCCCTTGAATTGATGTCCCTCAACCTCGCATAGTTTCTTGAACCTTGTTCGCAACCTTGGTCTCTTGAACCCTTGCTCTCAACCTTGGTGTCTCGAGCCCTTGTTCTCAACCTCAGTCTTGAACCTTGTTCTCACCCATGCTTGGTATCTTGAACACTCAATCAAGTTCCACCCAAGGATTCCTAAGGATTTCACACTTGCAAGCTAGCTCACTGGAAATTTCGTTCCGAGAGCTTTCCAACGGTATATTACATGCCTCAATCCGACCTACGGATTGAGAGATACACCTCAATCTTTGTTAGGTCCATCCTTGAAACCGACGCGCGCGCTTTCCACAATTCCTACCCTTTCACATGGAGGATGCCCAAGCGCCTTTTTTAGAGGTCATTGGATCATTCCACTTTGCCCAAGCCTACTTCCTAGGCTCTGATACCAATGTAAGGAATTGAACTCACAACCTCTTGGTTAGGAATGTGATGGGCTAACCACTTGCCCCAAAAGCCATGGTTGAGGATTACTTCCTAATCCTCTCTCTTAGGGTGTAGTTCAACCATCTCCTACTAGGATTATGTTACATTCTTCCCCCCTTGGTTGATCATTGTCCTCAATGATCTGCTCTTGTATCCCTCTAGCCTCGGTGATTAGTCCCTTGAACTCCCTAGGTGCCCTTGAATTGATGTTCCTCAACCTCGCACAGTTTCTTGAACCTTGTTCGCAACCTTGGTCTCTTGAACCCTTGCTCTCAACCTTGGTGTTTTGAACCTTCTTGTTCGCAACCTTGGTGTCTCGAGCCCTTGTTCTCAACCTCAATCTTGAACCTTGTTCTCACCCATGCTTGGTATCTTGAACACTCAATCAAGTGCCATCCAAGATTTTGCAAGGAATTCACACTTCCAAGCTAGCTCATTGGAAAGTTCGTTCCGAGAGCTTTCCAACGGTATATTACACGCCTCAATCCAACCTACGGATTGAGAGATACACCCCAATCATTGTAAGGTCCATCCTTGAAACCGACGTGCGCGCCTTCCACAATTCCTACCCTTTCACATAGAGGATGCCCAAGCGCCTTTTTTAGAGGCCATTGGATCATTCCACATTGCCCAAGCCTACTTCCTAGGCTCTGATACCAATGCAAGGAATTGAACTCACAACCTCTTGGTTAGGAATGTGATGGGCTAACCACTTGCCCCAAAAGCCATGGTTGAGGATTACTTCCTAATCCTCTCTCTTATGGCATGGTTCAACCATCTCCTACCAGGATTATGTTACATTCTTCCCCCCTTGGTCGATCATTGTCCTCAATGATCTACTCTTGTATCCCTCTAGCCTCGGTGATCAGCCCCTTGAGCTCCCTAGATGCCCTTGAATTGAAGTTCCTCAACCTCGCACAGTTTCTTGAACCTTGTTCGCAACCTTGGTCTCTTGAACCCTTGCTCTCAACCTTGGTGTCTTGAACCTTCTTGTTCGTAACCCACAGGTCCCAGGATCAAAACCTGGCTCTCATACCAATGCAAGGAATTGAACTCACAACCTCTTGGTTAGGAATGTGATGGGCTAACCACTTGCCCCAAAAGCCATGGTTGAGGATTACTTCCTAATCCTCTCTCTTAGGGTGTAGTTCAACCATCTCCTACTAGGATTATGTTACATCTCCCTAGATATCTTCCTGACCTAAGGTTCATAAGCCTTGGTGGTTATCCCAAATTTTTCCCATTACAACCTCATTGTAGAGTTCTTTTGTATTATTCACTTGTTCTTTTTTTCCTTAGGCTATCACTTCTTGTCCAATGGTTTTCGTCGCAAGGAATACTTGCGTTTCAATGCACTTGAATATTGATCGCTCAATTTAAGTTCTTCTACTTTAGGATTTTTTGCAAATGTAACTTATTTATGCTTGCACTTGAGTAATTAGGGTTCTTGAACTTGATTATGCTTAACATGGCCCTAATTAATCAATAACTCTATCCAAACTTAGCCTAAGCTAGAAATTGACAGAGGGGGTTGAGAATCATCCAACCTCAACTTGCTTATCCCTTGATCTTGAGTGCTCAAGAACCCCATTCTCAAGCTTGCAAAATGCCCTTGCTCTGGATGCCCTCTGATGCTCTCAATGGACCTGTAAAAGTCCCAAAGTTAGCTCAAGATTTAAATTTAGTTGAGTTAACAAACCATGTCCATTCATGTAATACAAAGACCCAATTTAGATTTGTTTTTTATTAAAATTCCATTAGAGATCCCTCAACTTTCTCACCCCTATGGAAGGTCAACTTCAAAATACCATATTTATAACGAGCTCTCCAATGAGCCCAAGATCACTAGAAATGGAGTTTGTAAGAAAACCTTATGATAGTTTAGGGTTCTAGGGTTCAAAAGAGGGTTAAAACAAGCTAACAAGCAAACAAGAAATCTCAGATTACATGCTTGGGGCCCTCACAATGTTCCTATAACTTGCAATTTATGCTCAATATTTGTCAAAATTTGAAAATTAAAAACCCTAAAAAATTGATCAAAATTGGTTTTCAATCGTGATCGACAGCGCTCTCAATCATGATGGACATCGCTGTCCATCGTGGCTTATCAATTGCGATGGACACATGTCAATCGCAATTGATGGGTGTCAATTGCGATAGACAGAGGTGTTAGTCACAATTGATGATGTCGATCGTGATTGATGGTGTCAATCATGATGGACAAAATTTCTCAGCTTTTTTGCATTATATTGTGTCGATAGTGGCCTATACCTCAGGATGGATAGATTTCTTGCCAATTTGGGGTTTCAATCATGATTTTTCTATCGATTGTGATGGACACAAGTGTTCGTCCTGATGGACATGTGTTAGTGGCGATGGAGGGCTCTGAATCGCAATGGATGTTGTCAATCATGATAGACAGGCAGTCCATCATGGGGGGTGTCAATCGTGATTGATTGAATTTTTGAGATGTTTTCATTACCTTCTATCAATCGGGCCTCTATGCATCGCAATGGACAAGATTATCGCCAAATGTAAGTGTCAATCATGATTTTTCTATCAATCGTGATGGACATAGGTGTCCGTCATGATGGATACTATCAATCACGATTCATTGGCTATTTGTTGGGGTCTGTTGATCGCGATGGACACTCTGTCCATCGCGATGGACACTGTCAATTGCAATTGATGATGTCAATCACGATGGACAGAGGAAATGCAATTTTTTTAAATTTGTGGATTAGTGATGTGCAAGGCCTCTAGAGTGTGAATATGTGCTTAGTTTTACCAAAAAGATGATTTTTCTATCAATCGCGATTGATAGAGCTCACACACCATGGCACCTCTGCAGACACTTTTTGTACCTGCACAAGATGCTCGAGATGATGATGCGGCCAAAGCGTACAAGAAATGCTAAAAAACACACAAAAATAGCAAGCACACAAGCTCTCTCTTGCTCTTTCTCACAGGTGAAATGACGAAAATGAGGTGGGGAAGGTGATATGACTAAAAAACTAGAAATTTTGTGAAGGTGGAGATGGAAGTGGGAGATGGTGAGGATGATGATGGTGATGATGATGGTAAAGAAAATAAAAGAAAATAGAGAAAAGTGAAGAAAATGCCTATGACTCCAACGTCACAACTCTACATCTTACCATCACACGCTTGTCCTCCAAGCTCTCTCCCCGACAACTGTGCCAAATTTGGTGTCACTCTAGCACAATGGAAAGTACCAATGTGAGGAGATCCACCTCATAATTGTCAATCTGTGGAGATGTGACGACTAGTATGATGATTCCGAGCAAGTGATGGCACAAGTGTGTGAGTGAGAATCACACAAGCATGCACACACATACACACACGTGCACACAAGGCAAGAACAAAGAGAGGAACAATGGAGTTCTTTGTATTACTCAAAAAGTCTTTTACAATAGCTCAAAATGCAAGCTAACCTCAAAAATGAGATCTCTAGCTCTTTTTATACTTTTTGACTAGGTTTTGTGTCTAGACCTAGTGTCTAGCCTAGTTAAAAACTAGGTTCCCATGCCATTTTGGAGGCTCAAATGAGCTCTAAAAATTATGAAAATTGGTACATATCTATTTCTAATACTTCTTAAGCTGTAGGACTCCTCAGTTTGCATAAAATGGAGTAGGAATAATGAAAAATGGTATTTAGAATGGTTTGAAGTGATTAAAATTACTTTTTGGGAAGTATTTCTTCATGAAAAATTAGGTGGCCTACTTGCCGGATTTGCATTGACTGCTTTGCCTACTTGGTCCTTCTCTTTGCTCTGACTCCCTTCGTTGGCTTCCTTGTCTCGTAAGTCCTTGACTGCCCTAACTGCTACCAACAAGACCATTCTGAACGGTCTGCACAAGTGAGCTATTTGGTATAACTTCATCAGCAAAAATCAATTGTTCCTTCAATTCTTTGATCTTTGTTAGAAAACTATCCACAGAATCACCTTCATTCATATGCTCACTCTCCAACTGTTTTCGGAGGTAAGCAACACAAGCCTTATTCCTAGCCTAGTACAATGTGGTAAGTGTATCCCAAGCATCCTTAGTTGTTCTGCAAGAGGGAATGTGAGGAATAATGGCGCGTTTGACAGACATTATTCATGTGCGTGAGCATCTCTACCATCCCAATGAATTTGCTCTATAGTAGGTGCAACAAAAATCATAACATGAATAGGAATTTGAAGAATATCAGCATCTTCAATACCATCTACATCAACTTCAATACCTATATTTGCAGGTGTTATAGGACATTTTTCAACACCCTACACAATGTTCCACAGTTCTTTTGCAACCAATACATGTTGCATCATATAAGCTCACAATGGGTAATGGGTACCATCCAACTTATCCTCAATAGCCAACATATGGAATGCATCATTGCTTTCATCCATGGCCACTAACTAAAATACTTTGATGCAAAAAATTGATTGTATCTCAAAAAGCTCAACATAACTACCCTATCGAGTTCTGCTAAACTTCTAGTAGACTTTGAGATGCTTATACTGGCAAACCAAAACTTGTATATATCTTTGGCACAGAAAGATGAAATAGCCTGCACAAGCCTTATGATAGTGTGTTTGGAGGCCAAAACGAGTTGAGATCGCGATTTTGGCACCACACAATGAATCTCTTTTGATCTCCAAATCACCTTGAGTATGCACACCAAATTTCGTGCGATTCTAAGACTATGATCAGAAGGGTGTCGATGACGCCCTAGATGAAATGGTGAGCTGCTTTGATACCAATTGTTGGAGTTAGACGTCTGCAGAAGCACACGAACAACACAACGAAGAAGAAGAAGCTTGGAGCTCAACATACAATACAGAATGTATTACAACTAGAATGTACAAAGATAAGATACCTGTTAGGGCTATAGGCGTATATACAAGCTGGGGGAAAAAAACCTCCTAAAGAGGGAAAAAAGCTCCCCGCTGGTCCTAGTGTGTTCACACACATCACTACCTAAATATATCAACATGCACATATAAATTGAGCACATGCAACAAAGATCTCCATCCACCTTTATGCTCCCACCGTAGAGAACATGAATACTGCTTTGTGAATGAAAGAGTAATGTCATTAAGCCTCCTTATCAAGAATACGTGGTTGAAACTAATGTTGTGCATTGGAGCCAAAACCTTAGTACTATTATCAATACAACCTAAGAAAAATTACTTAAAATCATAAATATGTGTAAGGTGCTGAACTTCAGGCTTTGGAGTATATGCTTTAGAAATCACAACAAAAAATATTGGAAGACTAAAAGCATTATGCCATGCCAATCTCTTAGAGAAGGTAATGAAAATTTGATCAATGTGATCATGAGTGTGCCAAACCAAAAGGAAATTTACCTTAATCTTCTGAAACACTTGTCTATCAACAAGCATGCATAAATATTCAAAGATTGTAGAATTTTTATTCTCTCTTGCAATATTAGCAAGTTGTAAATACAAATTTGGTGGTAAAAGACCTTTCCATGATTGCAAAACTTTATGAATCATAGTAATCGTATGGTCAGGATCATTAGGCATGTGGGATATGTGAAGAAAACCTTCAGCTTTATGGTTCCATTGTATACCAGAGCACCAATCAAATGCATTTACACAAGGAATTCATCCCCAATGTCCTTAGGAATGCGAGCAAAATGGGGCAAACATGTTTTCTTTTGATCCATACCGTTAATGAACAAACACATATAATGCTATGGGTTTTTGTGTGCTTTACTTCGATGATAAATTGCTTTCTTTCTTTCTAAATCTTTACTCTCATGATGGTTCTTTAGAAGAATTTTGAAATTATCTGTTTCTAGTGGTGTTGTGACCCATCTTTTATGTTCATCAAAGTGGCACAAATTGAGCATTGAACCATCCTAATGAGGAATACTCACATTGTTAAAATCTTCTTTCCATAGTCGATTAAAATGTCCATACAAGACATACATCTCATTTTTTATTTCCATCTATTCTTTATAGACTTGAAATATTTCTCGACAAGTAAAGTTATCTAACAAGTGCCACCTTCCAGTTGTAGGCATAAGTTCACAATGCAAACTAAAATAGTTCATCATCCGACCTATTCCATGACGACCAATAAAAACTTTGGTCCCAACTCCGTGATATGTATTGAAAATGCGATTTCCAAAGATAAGACCTTGCTAGATCTTATGTATTCTAGAATTTCCCATGCCCATCGCAATTTTAAATGCAGCCCTACAACATCGGATCCCTTGAATAAAGTAATATTCAAAAGCAACATGTGTTACTAATCAGGAGGAAGGAGATAAGGAAGAGAGCTGACACACACTTTCACACTCAAAGAGGATCACACACAGATTGAGGCAAGGAAGAATGATCTTATTCTTCTTCTTCTTCTTCTTCTTCTATTACATAAAATGAATGTACAAGGATGACCTAAAAACAACAATACAACAAGTGCAATATATAAAGAATAGTACATAAGGAAAAACCTAATGTTTGCGAATGAGTGAGTTGGCAAGAAACAAATGTGCTATCACTCTTGGTAGATAAATCTAGTAAAGCTCAATAAAGTTTCCCTAACATATACCGGTGTGACCAATATACATGCCAGATAAATGAAAAACTGATACGTGTCATCCTAGATCATCACATGTTGAGCTCGATATCTCAACACTCCCCCTCAAGTTCAATGTCATATCCTGTAATCCATGCATCTCCCAAAACGTCTTCAACTTCTCAGCTCCAAGTGCTTTAGTGAAAATATCAGCAACTTGCTCATCTATTCTCACAAAGACAAGATCAATATCACTTGGTGATACCTTCTCTCTGATGAAGTGATAATGTACCTCAATATGCTTTGTTCTAGCATGGAAAAAAGGATTCCGTGCAAATTGTATGCTGCTAAGATTATCAAAAATGATGGTGATAAGCTTTTGCACTTCCACACCTAAATCTACAAGTAGCATCTCTAGCCATGATGCTTCACATGTTGCCATTGTAGCACATCTATACTCAGCCTCTATACTCGGCAAAGCAATAGTGGGTTGCTTCTTATTGCTGCATGTAATATTTGCACTCCCAAGCAAGAATAGAAAGCCACTAGTAGAACTTCTATCTAGAATGTTACCAGACCAATCTGCATCGATCTATCCATGAACTAGCATTTCTACACCAGCTTCATAAAACAATCCATAATCCAAAGTAGCACTCACATAGCGTAGATTGTACCTCAGAGCATCTAAATGTGGCTTCTTGGGAACCTGCATAAATTGACTTTCAAGTACAATAGTGTATCTTAGACTAGGCCTTGTAACTGTGAGATATATCAAACTTCCCACAATTTTATTGTACATAATAGAATTTTCCAATGCTTCACCTAATGTAGTATCCAACTTCAAATTTTGATCCAATGGCATAGAAATCGGCTTACAATCATCTATACCATACTTTTCCAACATATTCAAGGCATATTGCATTTTCGACATCCATATACCTATTTCTGTATGTATAAACTCAATGCCCAAGAAATAGTGCAGCACACCAAGATCTTTCATGTCAAATTCCTACATAAGAAGTTGCTTTACCTCTTTGGTGCTTTCTTCATTATCACCACCTACAATCAAGTCATCAACATAAATAGCCACAATCATGATGCCATCATCACCCTTCCTTGCATATAGTGAATGATCTACATCACACATAGAAACCCCAATGGTGGTTAAGTAATCAACAATCCTTGCATGCCATGCATGAGGAGTTTGCTTAAGCCCTACAAATCCTTTTGCAACCTACAAACATATTCAGGGTGCTTTGAATCTTCATATCCTAGTGGCTAGTCCATGTATACTTCTTCTTGTAACTCACCATGTAGAAAAGCATTCTTCACATCCATCTGATGCAAAGTCCATCCTTTTGTTGTAGCTAATGCAACAAGTGTTCTAACAGTAGAAATTTTAGCTTTAGGGATGAATGTTTCCTTAGAATCAATGCCATATGTCTGTGCATATCCTTTTGCTACCAATCGTGCTTTATACTAGCTTATGCTACCATCAGCATTGTGCTTTACCTTGTAAACCCACTTGCACCTCATGGGTTTCTTTCCTTGCAACAATGGAGCCAACTTCCATGTATCATTTCCATAAAGTGCAGCCATCTCCTCATCCATAGCTTTTTTCCAATTTGCATTTCCAATTGCATCTTCAAAACAAGAAGGTTCGGCATCTTGTATTATCTTTGACATGTAGGCACAATGATGAGCCTTCTAACTATCATATGTTGATCGTTGCACTGAGTTTCACATCCTCCCAGATTTTCTTGGTCCTTGGTCACTTCTCCTTGTATCATCTACATGTGCTTTTCTTACTCTTGTCACCTCTCGTGTGAATGGGTTATAACATTTATACTACTTTTGCTCAAGCAAGTATCCAATGGAGATACATTCTTTTGCTTTTGGATTAAGCTTCATCCTCAACTCATCTAGAACATGTACATATGCAAATACAACCATATATTTTCATATGTGATAAGTTTCTCTTTTTACCTGTAAACGTCTCTTCATGTGTAACTTGATGTACAGCAGTAGTCGGAGTTTTGTTCATGATGTATACAACAGTATGCACAACTTATGCCCAATAACAATGAGGCATATTCTTCTCAGCCATCAAAGCTCTTTCTATTTCTGCAATATGTCTATTTTTGTGTTCAGCAATGCCATTCTCTTGTGGTGTGTACTTGCATGAAAACTAACGTCAAATTCCATGACCTTTAAGAAAATTGTTGAAGTCAATTGACATGTATTCACCTTCTCCATCACATCTTAATATCTAAATATACTTTCCTATGTGCTTTTCCAACATATCCTTAAAATTCTAGAAGTGAGTGAACACCTCACTCCTCTCTTTCATGAAATATACCCATACTTTTCATGTATGGTCATCAATGAAAGTAACATGAAACCTACAAACACCCATAGATGTGGTCTTTGCAGGACCCCAAACATTTGTATGTCCTATTTCTAGTACATTCTCACTAACATGCTTGTCATGCAAAAAATGATGTTCTTGACTATTTATCAATTTGACATGCTGCACATACCTTTTCCATTTCTGCAACTTTGAAATTTGGTATTCCATTGACAATCTCCTTGAACTGCATCAGTTTTAGCTTCTGCAAATTTGCATGTCCAATTTTTTTTTGGAATATCTCCATATTAGCAATAGCTCGTCCATCTTTTGCAAACATGGCTGCATTCATTTCAGGAATTTTCACATTTAAGTTCAACATCCTACCCGCATTGTTTCCCTTGGCAATCAATCATCCATCATGTTTGTACTCTTCTAAATATAATCCATTAGCATTGAACCTGACTTGTAATCCTTGGTAAACCATTTGTCCAACATAGACTAGATTCTTTGTTATATTTGGAACATGCACCACATCAACAAGATGTTTTACCTTGCCATCCTCCATAGACAATGCTATGTTTCATGTATGCTTGATGGGGTGTGCTATGTCATCACGTGTTTCAACATATCCAGGAACTGGAAATTTCTACAAACTAATAAACCATTCTCCATGACTTGTCATGTGATTTGAAGCACCTACATCAACATATTAGACATTACCATTTGATTTTTGAAACATCAGCAGACATCCTATTCATCATATGATGTTGAACCATAAACACCTTCTTAGAGCCATTTACACTTGTGGATGCATAGTTGTTTTGTAAATTCACAACACTGCAAAACACTACAAGTAGCAGTTCTGCTTGAACACTATTGCACTATGATGTGATAGTTGGGTCTCAAAAAAACATAGTTTTTGTGTATCAACAGTACACTGAATAGCTTGAAATTCTCGATCTGGAATAGATGAGTGTTGCCGAACATGATGCAAGTTATATTTTTGCAAACTCACAATCTTTTTGTGGGCCCCACCTTATGGGCTCAAAACAGAGGTTGAGATGGCTCCGAAACTCTGATCATAGCAATTTTCATAGCAATTTGAGGTCATTTGGGAATGGAGCTTTCTCCATGCCTTCTCATGTACTCTTCACCGTCGGCCTTCTCCATGAGCTCTCTACAGCCACACTAGCTTTGATACCATGTCACGAGGAAGGAGATAAGGAAGAGAGCTCACACACACACTCGCACACTCAAAGAGGAGCACACACACAGATTGAGGCAAGGAAGAATGATCTTCTTCTTCTTCCTCTTCTATTTCTTCTTCTTCTTCTTCTATTACATAAAACGAATGTACAAGAATGACCTAAAAACAAGGATATAACAAGTGCAATATATAAAGAATAGTACATAAGATAAAACCTAATGTCAGTAAATGAGTGAGTTGGAAAGAAACAAATGTAACATCACTCTCGATAGATAAATCTAGTAAAGCTCAATGAAGCATTCCTAACATATACCAACATGACCACTATACATGTAAGAGAAATGAAAAATTGATACCTATCATCCTCGATCATCACTGGTTGAGCTTGATATCTCAACATTACTGACATACTATCCTCAATCATTTGCATCTCAGAAACAAGGTATAGATCTTACCTTTCGCTATCAAAATGGAAGAATCTCTCTCTTAGCTTCTTTAGTTTCTTCAAGCCTAATTTATACAAGCATTTCAAACCACGGCAATGCTTCACAATGTCCAGTGCAATTTGTCCATTCAAAGTAAGGAATTGAAATCTTCTTTGAAATACTTCATGAGGCCTTCGCTTAAAATCACACATGCTTCATATACTCTCTCTCTCTCTCTCTTTGCTGACATGCTTTTCTCCACATGCACTTGAATCCGAAGAGAGATCAATACGTTGATCGAGCTCAATAGATGGATCGGATTGAGCATTTTTGCATTGAGAATCTAAATTAAATTACTCAAATGAGAACATAGAATCACTAATAAATTCTAAGCCATGGACATCATTCATGAAAGGATCCATTGGAAATAACAAATTCGAAAGTCTATCGAGATCATTAGAGACAGGTGCTACCCAAGCATCTACCAAAAAGAGGGAGCTCATCTTCATTGAGAGTGGAAGTGTACAAGGCCTTTATGATATACAAATAGTGGAATTGTAACATCAAGTGATTATATCTCCCAAGTCACATATCAAGATAATTATGAGGATGGATTGTGCCCATTATTATGGGTTGTACGATTTGACTTTATGTCACATCAACAATCATTTAGAGGTAGATTTCATTGCTCATTAAAAATTGGTGAAGAGCCACATGATTGGCAATCCATGCTCAATGTACAATGTAGGATCCATGCTTGAAATTATGATGTATTGTATCATATCTTCAAGCAAGAGAATTTATGAGTTCTTTGTTTATGTAGTGATACCATCTATATTTATTCAAAATATATTCTATTTCTAAATTTATGATATGTGCTTTTAGAAAAATACTCTTCAAGGTGGACTAATAACATGCTAAATATAAAGGCACAATGACCATAGAACCATCAAGATTTTTATCATCTTTCTTTGGGAGTAATTTTTCTAACCCATGTTGAAAAACGGTAATTTCGAAAATATATAGAGTCTCATCCATGGTGGTAAGTCGTGCATGTCCAACCTATAGGTTGACAGATTTGATAGCATTGACGTTATGCAGATTGACCTTGACAATTTCAATACATCATTGAATCTAGATACATTGATATTAAAGGGGATTAGAACTCTTGTTCTTGGTTAGAACGATATTACATATTAAGGGATCAACATGATCTATATTTTAGTAGTATAAAAATGGAAGAGGAAAATTTAATGGTTTTCTAATTTTCAAGCGAATGAATATCAATATAGACATAATGATAAAGGAATCCATAATTGACAATAATTTTCTCCTCACGTTCCCCTTATGAAATTCAGAAGGCTTTTCTATCTATTGTTTGGATTAAAATGAATGGGATTTGACATTGAAAGATGATGGACAATAAAAAAAAACGTAAAGGTTTTGTGTCATGGATAGACAAGGGCTAAAATGTTTCTTGGTTATACACCACTTATTTTGTTGTCTCCAATTATATTATTTAGTTTGGGTTTGACAATGTGATATATAATCCATCATTATGAATTGTTGAGTTTCTTTATTCTTTTGGTTCCAATGAAAACTTGAAGCACTAGATTGGATGTTAGATTCCACGATTCCACAAGTCTGATACAAAGACAGTGATCATACATTTCAATTTTGTGTTTCCAAGTATTTCATTTTAAGCTCAAGAAGAATACACTCTTAAAATTCATCAACATAATCCAACAAAATAAGAAGAGAAGTTAAAAGAAAATAAAAAAACTTAAAGAGAGCGAAGGAGTGAATGTTGTAAATCATGTTTTCTAAGAAATAACAAAATACCTTCCACAAAACATCCATGGGGAACATTTTAGATGTTGAAACAAAAGCTTTTGAAGATTTGAACCACCTTTTTAATTTGCAACAATGTTTTTGGATAACTAAAATATGATATAACCAGGTTTGATCTAGCTAAAATTGGTTGCTTCTTGCTTCAATTATATATTCCAACTATGCCATCAAGTTATACCACATTTGACTTAGTTATATCAAGTTAGTTCTTGGTTCAGTCAGCCAAATTTCTATAAATGGATTAGAGGTGTCGAGCCTCATTTTCCACATGTGCGAGTCGAGATAGAGCACAGAAAGAAAAAAAGCAGAGAGAGAAAAAGAGCACAAAAAACAGAGGAAAAATAGAAAGTTGACAACGAAGAACAAGGGTGCTTGGAAAATATCTCACATGAAACACAAATTTACCTAGAAAGAAAATATTCCAAAAAGATTCCTTTGTAAAACCCTAGAATTTTTAGTGTTTTGTTTAAGAGAACTCAAATTTATGCCCAAGTTCAAGATGATGAAATTCGATGCCAAGCATCGAGATTGCACGAAAAATCGATGCTAGGCATCGAGATTTCCAGCCAACTAGATGCTAGGCACTGAGTTTGTAGGACAACTTGATGATTGGCATTGACCTTATGGGCCAAGTCCATGCTACGCATCATGTTTGCAGGCCAACTTGATGCCGGGCCAAAGTGATGCGAGGCATTCAGTTTGGGGGCCAAGTGGATGCAAGGCATCGACCTTCTAGTCAAACTCGATGCTAGGCATCGAGTTTGTAGGCCAAATCAATGCCAAGCATCGGGCTTCTAGTCCAACACGATGGCAGGCATTGAGTTTGCGGGCCAGATCAATGCTTGGCATCGAGTTGGCCTGTAAACATAATGCATGGCATCGAGTTGGACCAGAAGGTCGATGCTTGGCATTAACTTGGTACCCAAACTCGATGCCTCACATTGAGTTGGCCTTGGCTAAGATTAATGTCATTCCCTTGGCTAAGAAAAATTTTATCACTTTAGGGACATTGAGAAGCGCGAGGATAAGTCTGTTAAGAAGCTGAAGGTAGCGCTTAGCATTGGAGACGATGCTCGGGAAAAAAAATGTTTCACACGTTGTGAAGCGCGATTCACAACATGTTTCACATGTTGTGAATCTCTTGCCGTTGATATAGGGTAATATCATGCCAAGCGAGCAATAGAAGATGACACCAGTAAAGTCAAAGGGTACGTAGTGGGGATATATTTAGGTAGTGATGTGTGTGAACACACTAGGACTATCAGGAAACTTTTTTCCCTCTTTAGGAGTTTTTTCCCTCCCGCTTGTATATATTCCTATAGCCCTAACTGGTGACTTATATTTGTACACTCTAGTGGTAATACATTTAGTATTGTGTGTTGTGCTCCAAGCTTCTTCTTCTTCCTTGTTTTGTTCGCATGCTTCTACAGACCTCAAACTCCACTCAATTGGTATTAGAGCAGGTTGCCGCTTCATCTACGACATCGTCAACACCCCTCTCGTCACAGTCTCAGAATCGCACAAAATTTGGTGTGCATACTCAGGGCAATTAGTGTTGAAGATAAACGTACAAGCTCATTTTCACATGAGCTATGCTAGGATAAATTTACCAAATATAAAGATAAAGGAAAAGAAGAGAAAAGAAAAAAAAGAAAAAAAAAGTCTACTCAAAATTCATGGTGAGTAAAAGATACAATATCTGCATTGTAGTCAGTGGCATGTAGTGGGCAACCAAAATGAAAGTGGTGAGTTAAGAAGGAGGAATAAACTTCTTCACATGCTCATTGGTTATAAAAGTGGAGTGACAACACTTTCTAAACAAGGCAAGAAAGAGGCAAGTGCTCCCAATATTCGGATCTACACATTTCGTCATTTCGTCTTTCCATAGACTCCTTCCAACCGCACGTCACTTTGTACACAACTCTTTTGTGAAACTCATATCTCAGTGTATATGTAACCATTTCTTGCGTTTAAAACACTCATTGGAAATATTATCTCCTCTACTTTCTTCGTCCCAAATATCTACTTCAAAACTTATATATTCTGTGAGATATCAGTCAAAGAGTGAAGTCCAATTTTTTTAGCATACCTATGTAGACAGGTAGTCTATTTTGGTCGGTTAGGTTTCCCAACCAAAATGTATCCAAAATTGCTTGATTTGTGGCTTGTTGGAAAGTTTTCATGTACGTTCTTTGTCCCAAATATCTCATTCAAAGTATGTATATTCTATGAGATATCTATCCGAGCGTGAAGTCTAGTTTTTTAGTATACTTGTGTGCACAGGTGGTCTATTTTGGTAAGCTGAGTTTCCTAACCAAAACTCATATAAATCACTTGATTTTTAGCTTGTTGGAAAGCTACTCGTCTGTACTTTCTATATCACAAATTTCTTCCTCAAAGGTTTTATATTTAGGGAGTTATTAGTCCAAGAGTGAAGTTCAATTCTTCAATATACTTATGTGGATAGGTAGTTCATTTTTGTCAATTGTGTTTCCTAATCAAAACTTGTCCAAATTAAGTCATTTATAGGTTGTTAGAAATCACTCTTTGTCTTCTTTGATTAACTAAAGGCACAAGTCTATTTGAGTTTTGTATTGAGAGTAGCAATCTATCTAATGTGGAGCTATTTGTCCAAGTGTTAGACATACAAGGGTTCACTACACATTTTTGTTACGCATAAGAGAACTCATTCTCCATAGTTGGTATCAAAGCAAACTTGGTGTTGAAGCTTCATTAATAGAGTTGGAGTTGAAGCAAAGCAAAAGAGGAGCTACAAAACATGGGGGAGCATCACAAACACAAGAGCAAAGGACAATATAACTATTTGAGGTAACTCTCATAGTTTTTGATAGTCTTCAATGGGTGACTTGGGTCAACAAGTAGAGAAATCGGATAAGGATAACTATCCCATGTGGAAGTTTAGAATGACCAACTACCTAATGGGTAAATGCTTGTGGGGTATTGTGAGCGGAGATGATGCTCAACCTCAAATCAATCAAGCTATGGCCACCGAAGTCCAAAGGAGGCAAGCAAAAGAATGGGAAGAGAGGAATAGGAGAGTCATGTTCCTCATTTCACAAGTCATTACTAATGCCAGGTTTTGAACAACTAATCCCTCATCTTGTCACAAAAGAGCTTAGCTTTGGTGGCCCCAAAGGAAAGGACATCCACAGCAAAATGTTATATGCGAGTCAAGGTAAAGGAAGGAACTCAACAGGAGGCTCAAGAGGAAAAGGAAGAGGTCACAACAACTCCAACTACAATCAAATCGATTCGGAAGACAACAAGGATGCATCAAATGCCAACACACAAGGAAGAGGTCGTGGTAGAAGTAGAGGAAGAGGCGGAGGCTCCTACAATTCTCATAAAGGTATAACATGCTATCATTGTGGTAAAGTAGGACACTATGCTAGTGATTGTTGGCTAAAGAATGGAAGACCAAATAGAGGCAATCAAAGGAGCCAAAGCAACTATGCAAGAACCTCAAGTGAAGGAAGCAAGGACACATTACTTGCAATGAGACATGAGTACAGAAGCTCTTGTGAAGATGACAAAAATTGGTACATTGATTCAGGTTGCAAGAACCATATGTCATGCCAAGGAAGTTTGTTCACTAATCTACAAGTACCAAGTGGAAAAGGATGTGTTGAAACAGGTGATGATACTCAACACATGATTGAACATATTGGAGATATAAGGCTTGGAGATATAAGCATGCAAAGGTACTATCTAATGTTCTTCATGTTCCTACAATTTCAAAGAACTTGATTTCAGTTATACAAATGGTAGAGAAGGGTTATCATGTCATATTCAATGAGAATGGGTGCTTCATAAAGATTCCAAAGGAAGGCTTCAAGGTCATTGCTCAAGGTAGAAGAGAAGGAAGGATGTTCACTTTGGACGTCCAACATCCACATGGAAAGGTCATGTACGTTCAATGTGGGGACAAGAAGATTTCAAAGCTGGACTTATGGCACAAAAGAATAGGGCACATCAACATTCCAAAGCTAAAGTACATGAGCAAACATGAGGTGGTAAGGTCTTCCAAGATTTAATAGCATTGGACTACATGAGTTATGTGCAGCTTGTCAACGAGGAAAGCAAACGAGGCAACCATTCCAGAGGAGGAATTATGTGGCCCCAAATGTTTTGGACTTGATACATACTGATGTATGGGGACCAACCCAAGAGGCATCAATGGCTAGTAATAGATTTTCTGTCACCTTCATTGATGATGAGTCAAGAAAGGTATGGCTGTTTTGTATGAAGCGAAAATCATAGGTGTTTTGTATATTCAAGAGATTCAAAGTTGAAGTTGAAAAAGAAAGACGAAGGTCTATCAAAACCTTAAAGTCAAATGGTAGAGGAGAATACTTCTCCAAAGAATGTTCATACTTTTTACAAGAGAATGGGATCAAAAGGCAGTTTACTTGTAGGTATACACCACAACAAAATGGAGTAGCTGAGAGGAAAAATAGAAAAATTGCTGAAATTGCAAGATGCATGCTCAACGAGATAAAGGTACCATTGTACTATTGGGCTGAAGCTACCACAACCACCATTTACTTGATGAATACATGCACAACATCAGGAATACATCACTTGACTCCAGAGGAGGTATATTCTTGTAAGAACCTGATCTTACACACCTCAAAGTGTTTGGATGTGTTTGCTTTGTTCACATTTTCGTAAGAAGTTAGAACAAAGATGGAACCAAGGCCAGAGAAATGCATTTTCATCGGCTACTCAACGGAGAAAAAATGATACAAGTGTCAGAACCCTAAAACAAAGGAAGTAAGATTCTCGCGAGATGTGGTCTTTGATGAACTAAAACCATGGTATGAAGATAAAGGAAAGGAAAAGATTCTTGAAGAAGATTGTGATGATTATGCAAAGTCCAACAATCAAGCACAAAGGTTTCAGGTCCTAAGGCATCTACATCCAATGAAGAGTGTTCAACATGGAGGGGGAGTCATTCTTTGTCTCCAAATTCAGCTCATAGTAGAGTGGAAGAAGCAAGTGCTACTCCAAACAATGAGATAGATGCAAGTGAAGAAGAATATGAAGAGGTAATCACTCCAAAAGTAAAGCTGAATAGGTTAAAGAAGCAACTTTCTAAAGGCAATGAAAGAAGATCTTCAAGGATAAGGTATCCAACTCAAAGGCTACATTATGATAGTTTCATGGCGAAACATTTTGCATACATGATATAGGTTATCAAAGACAAAGAGCATGAGACATATGTAGAATCTTGCACACAAAAGGAATGGAAGCATGCAATGAAAGAGGAGATCAAAGCTCTCAAAGGTAATCACACATGGGAGCTAGTGCCAAAGAAAGAAGTTACGAAGATCGTTCTAAACAAATGGGTGTTTAAAGTAAAGAGGAATGCTCATGGTTCACTTGCTAGATATAAATCTAGATTAGTTGCCAAAGGACTTAAACAAACACAAGGCATAGATTATGATGAAGTTATCAGCCTTGTTGCAAAGATGGGAACAATCAGAACATTAATAGCAATTGGTGCTTCAAGGAGATGACCATTATATCAACTCGACATCAAAAATGCTTTTCTCAATGGAGAACTACAAGAAGAGGTATACATGAGTCAACCGGTTGGATTTGAAGATGAAAAACATCGAGACTTTGTTTGCCAGTTGAAAAAGGCACTTTATGGCTTGAAGCAAGCACCAAGAGCATGGAATCAGAGATTGATAGAATATCTAACCAAGTGTGGATACAAACCAAGTAGTGTAGATCCTTCATACATGAAGAAGGAAGAAAATAGAGAGCTATATATTTGCATATATGTCGATGACCTGATCATAAGAGGAACTGATGTTAGAGGGATTAAAGATATCAAAAGGAAGCTTGGTAAGGAGTTTCAAATTTCAGATCTTCGAGAGCTGAAATATTTTTGGGGAATTGAAGTTGTTTATTGAAAAAGTGGCATCTACTTGATGCAAAGGAAGTACTTGTTGGATGTTCTTTTTAGATTTGAAATGAGTGCATGCAAAGCACTCACTCAACCCATGGACACAAATACAAAGATTTGCTCAAATGATGGAGAACTATTGGAAGATGTAATGACATATAGAAGCATTGTAGGATCGTTAATCTATGCAAACATTACAAGATCTGATTTATCTTATTTTGTTGGTGTACTTTCTTAGTTTATGCAAGCCTTGACAAGTGAACATTTAAATTCAACCAAGAGAGTGTTGAGATACATAAAGCATACAATTAATCATTCTTTGTTTTACAAGTTTGATAAAGAATTGTAGGTCAAAGACTTTAGCGATGCTGATTGGGCAAGTTCAAAGGAAGATAGGAGATCAACCTTAGGTTATGTGTTCATGATAGGAAGCAAACCTATCACATGGAGCTCAAAGAAACAACCTATTGTTGCACTTTCATCCATGGAGGCTGAATATAGAGGATTAGTATTTTCCACATGTGAAGCAATGTGGATTAAAAAGCTTTTGGCTAATCTTGAAGTGCAAGTTAGAACCATACCTATATACGGTGATAAGATGTCAAGTATTTACTTGGCAAGCAATCCTATGTTTCATGCAAGGAGCAAGCACATAGAGGTCCACTACCATTATCTAAGGGAGAAGGTATTGAGAAAAGATGTGGAGATAAAGTTCATCATAACCAAAGACCACATGCATACATGTTTACAAAGTTCTTGGATGCTTCTAAACTCAAAGGTTTCAAGGATGTGATAAATTTGCAAGACATGGTTGAAAACCCCCAAAAGAGCTTGAGGGGGAGTGTTGAAGATAAATGTACAAGCCCATTTTCACACATGCAAAGGAGGAAGAGGAAAAGGCAATACAGGTGCTTCAAGAGGAAGAGGTAGAAGCAACTATCAACAAGGCAACCAAAGCTGTCAAGGGACTCAATCAATCAAAGATGAAGGTCAATCATCAAGAGGAAGAGGAAGAGGAAGAGGAAGAGGAAGAGGAAGAGGTAGAGGAGGAAGATATGGAGGTCGAGGCTACTCCAACGCAAATGGATGCTTCAATTGTGGGAAGCAAGGACACTATGCCAAAGATTGTTGGCAAAAGCTAGGTGGGAAAAATTACAAAAGGCAATGTAATTATGCTAACTCCTCAACAAATTCAGAAAATGAGAATTTGTTAGCTAGGAAGCATAAAAGTGAAGGTCAACCACATGATGAGGTGTGGTATATAGATAGTGGTTGTAGTAACCACATGTCAGGTAAAGAGGAGTACTTCAACAATCTTCAAGCACCCAAGCAAAGAGGCTTTGTGGAGACAGGAGACAACACAGAGAATGAGATAGAACAAATGGGAGATGCAAAGCTTGAAGGTAACCACAAAGCTTGAAGGCATGAGATAGAACAAATGGGAGATGTGAATCTTGAAGGCTTGCTCACATTAGTGAGAGGACAATCAAACAAATTTGCAGGGATCAAAGTGTACTTGGTTTGCCTAATATAAGAAGGCAACACATGATTTATAAGTGTGAAGCTTGTCAATTCGGAAATCTTTTGGATCTAGTGCACACTAATGTGTGGGGTCCTAGTAAGGAGCCATCTAGATCAGGCTCCATTTATTATGTGTCTTTCATAGATGATTGTAGCAGGTGGACCATTCTATTTTTCATGAAGCACAAGGATGAAGTTTTTAATTGCGTTAAGAAGTATGTTGCTCTTGTTTGAAAACCAAACAGGTAGGACTTTGAAAAAACTCAGATGAGATGGTGGAGGAGAATACTTCTCTTCTGAATTTGATGCCTACTTGCATGAAAGAGACATTAAAAGGGAAGTCACTACGAGGTATACACCCAAAATCAATGGTGTAGCAAAGAGGAGAAATAGAGCTATTGTTGAAGCTGCAAGGTCCACGCTCAATGAAAAGGGATTTCCAAACTACCTATGGACAGAGGCTGTGTCTACAGCCACATATCTCATAAATAGACTTCCATCTAAGTCACTAGATAAAACCACTCCATATCAAGTGTGGAATGGAAGAAGACCTAGTCTAGAGCATTGTAAAATCTTTGGATGCTTAGCCTATGCTCACATTCCTTCTCAAGTAAGTCAAAGCCAAAGCCAAAGCCAAAGACATTTGAAGAGAAAGGCACCACATGTGCAGATATAAGACAAAAAGAAAATCTCATAGTTACTAGTGATGCCATTGGACATGCATTCAGCAGAGATCATGAGGAGTTTGATAAGTTGAATGGAGACCATGATCTTAAGGAATCAGAAGCTTCAAGACTACTCAAGTCCATAAAAAAGGAGGTCAGTATTTTTTATTTAATAAAGATGGATGGGAAATTCAGGTCAGAACTCTTGCAAATAATTGATGAGGCTTCCACAACAAGTTTAGTGGCAAAGGTTGCTATTATGCATAAAGAAAAAATTTAGGGGAAGCACCCCTCACAAATTATAAGAACCCTCAGTTAACAACAAAGTTCATGAGTTTCAAGGAGCTATTGTGGATGGTGGATCTGGCATTTGTTGGAGATAGATGTCTGCGGAAGCACACGAATAGCACAAGGAAGAAGAAGAAGCTTGGAGCACAAACACACACTACTGAATGTATGACTAGAGAATGTACAAAGATAAGTAGCTCATCAGGGCAATAGGCGTATATACAAGCCTGGGGAAAAAAACCTCCTAAAGAGGGAAAAAAGTACCCCGGCGGTCCTAGTGTGTTCACACACATCACTACCTAAATATATCAACAAATCCCCCCGGGAGTGATGCGGTGAACAAGGAGCTGGCACTCATGTATAAGGAAGTGCCAAGCTATGTGGAAATCACTCCACAAAAGGAAGTAAGCCCAAAGCTTTGCTGAAAGCTTCAAACTTCTCCCTAGGCAGAGCCTTCGTGAAAAGGTCTGCTATGTTCTCCTGTGTGGGCACATATGCCAAGCTGATCTCCCCAATAAAGAACCTCTCCCTGACATACTAATAATGCACCTCAATGTGCTTAGTGCGAGCATGGAACACAGGGTTCCTCGCAACTGCCAATGCGCTTTGACTATCAGTGAAGATGGTGGTGGCAGAAGACTAGCCAACACCCAAATCAGCCATAAGGCGTTTGAGCCACCCACACTCAACAGTCGTTGTGAAAGCTGCCCTATACTCAGCCTCACCACTGGAAGTGACCATCATAGGTTGCTTCTTGCTCAACAAAGATATACATGAGCTACCAAGCATGAAGCAAAAACCACTGGTGGAACACGAGTGTCATAGCAACCAGCCCAATCTGAGTCAAAAAATGCATGCAAATATGGCGGTAGTGATCCCCCCTTGGGATAAAACAACCCAAGTAGCCGAGTACCACTCAAGTAGCGAAAGATGCGCTTCACCGCCTTCCAATGTGTGACTCCTGGGCAATGCATAAACCTGCTCATCTGTGAGACAACAAACTGAATATCTGGCCGAGTAATGCATAAGTAAATCAAGCATCCAACAGCCTGCTGATACAGAACAGCATCAAATGCATCTCCAGCATCATGAAGACTCAATCGTAAACCTGTCTCCATAGAAGTGGCAATAGGCTTACAGTCTTCAAGGCCAAAATGCTGCAATAATGTGTCAATATATTTCGTTTGACACAAAGCCATTCCACCATCAACTTGCATAAACTGAATGCCCAAATAGTGATGCAAACGCCCCAAATCAGACATCTCAAATGAGGCATGCAAATCAGCCTTGAAATCAGCAATATGCTTCTCAATAGGACTAGTGAGCAGCATGTCGTCAACATACACAACAATGATCAGAAGCACATCATTAGCACGCTTAACATATAAGGTGCTTTCAGTTGGACTGTTCTCAAAACCATGTGCAACTAGATAGGCATGTATCTTCTCATACCAAGCATGTGGTGCTTGCTTTAAACCATATAATCCCTTCTTTTACCTGCACACCTGGTTTTCATGCCGTTTCTGCACAAAGCCACAGGGCTGAAAAACATACACTTCTTCATGCAAGTCACCATTGAGAAATGTTGTTTTACTGATGTACATTCCAACCATGATGGGCTGCAAGTGCACAAATGCTCCGAACAGTAGTCATACGGCATGTAGGTACAAAGGTCTCATCAAAATCAATGCCTCTTTCCTATGCATAACCCTTTGCAACAAGCCTAGCCTTATACCTGTCAACTGTACCATCAGGTTTACGCTTCAACTTGTATACCCACTTAGTGCCAATGGCCTTCTTGCCAGGAGGCAAGTCACATAAATACCATGTACCATTATTCATTATAGCATCATATTCAGATTGCATAGCAGCCATCCAATTTTCTGAATTCTGTGCTTCATCAAAAGAAACAGGCTCATTCTCATCACAGAGACTAGACGCAACCATAGCATAGCAATCTGATGCAAAGGAGGCACTATGAGAGCCTAAACGAGTACGATATGACAAAGGTGCATCTAATTTGTTGTCACGCAAAGTCTACACCAGCCATTTTGGCATAGTTTTTGCCTGCTCAATATCAGCTCTCTCATCAAGTGCATCATGTAAATCTGCATAAAAAATGGAATGATCTGCATCATCATATGAAACCTACAAACGCTGAGAAGTTGCCTCATTAGGACCAGCACTAGACTGTTCACTTGTAAAAAGAGGCATCAAAGTATCATACATGTCTTTAGAGCTAACTGATGTCTCCTTAGTACATGAAAGCAATGGCTGAATAGCATCTTCCACAAAGACAACATCACGGCTAACCAGAATGTGTTTAGTCTGTGGATGATACAGACGATAGCCTTTACTTTCAGAACTGTATCCAACAAAAATACATTTTACTACCTTATCATCCAATTTTTTGCGATGTTGTTCAGGCACTAATGCATATGCCAAACAACCAAAAACATGCAGATGAGGGAGCAACAGATGGCTTGCGGTCATGCCAAGCCTCATATGGAGTGATAGACTGCAGCGCTTTACTGGGACACTTGTTCAATACATATGTTGCACACATGACAGCCTCAAGCCAGAAACTATGTGGTAAGCTCGACTCTTGACCATGCACCTCGCCATCTCCATGAGTGACCTGTTCTTTCGTTCAGCAACTCCATTCTATTGAGGTGTATACGGCACTGTACACTAGTGTTTTATCCCACGTTCAGCTAGAAATGCATTAAAATTAGAAGACATATATTCTCCCCCTCGATCAGAACGGAGGGTGCCCATTTTACATGCTGACAGATTTTCAGCCAAAAACAAAAACTGTTTAAAGCACATGAACACTTCGGACTTTACTTTGAGTGGATATACCCATGCATGCCTAGAAAAATCATCAATGAAAGTCACGAAGTAAAGGTAATTTCCAAAAGAGGGTGTCTGCATAGGACCACAGACATCACTATGTACAAGCTGCAATTTCTGTGTAGCCCGAACTGAACCATCTTTTGGAAAGGAGGAATGCTGCATTTTTCCCAAAATACAGCCTTCACAAACATGTTTTCCAGGTGCCTCAAGTTTGGGCAAAGAGGACACCATTTCAGATTTATGTAGGCATAGCAAACTAGCAAAATTCAGATGACCAAAGCGTGCATGCCAAAGCTTTGCATCTGACATAGCCTGAGAATCATGAACTGCACATGCCGAATCATTCACAAATCTTTCATAGTCTATGAGCTTATACAGCCCATGACATAAAATGCCAGAAGCAATAATAACATCGCCATTTGACGGATCATGAACTGTACATCTTTCATCAACAAATTTCATAACCAAGCCAATCTTGGCTAATGCAGAAACTGATAACAGATTCTTCTTGATCCCTGGCACAAATAAAGCATCTGACAAGGTGAAAGAACTACCATCAGCAATAGTCAGAATGATCTTACCAAATCCCATAACAAGATAAGAGGAGTTGTTGGCGCATGTGACAGAATTCCCTGTAGGGGCAGGCTCAAGTGAAGAGAAGAAACTGCGCTGCGAGGTAATATGTTTGGTCACCCCACTATCAAAGTACCAAATATCTGAGTTCACTGCAGACATGCACTACTCATGAGAAGATGGGTCAAAACTGCAAATAGTAGTAAATGCCCATTCTTCTTCTTGCACAAGATTAGCAGACTCTATTTTTGGTGTAGAGGCTTCTGCAACAACCATTCTAGCCTCCTTTTTCTTTGCCTCTTTTGCAGCCAGTTTTTGACAGTTCTTTATGATATGATCATTCCCTTTACAGTACTTGCAAAACAATTTCTGCTTTTCTAATTTCTTCTCATCTTTATCCTGGTTCTTCGTGTTGATATATTTAGGTAGTGATGTGTGTGAACACTCTAGGACCGCCGGGGCACTTTTTTCCCTCTTTAGGAGGTTTTTTTCCCCCGGCTTGTATATACGCCTATTGCCCTAATGGGCTACTTATCTTTGTACATTCTCTAGTAATACATTCAGTCGTGTGTGTTGTGCTCTAAGCTTCTTCTTCTTCCTTGTGCTGTTCGCGTGCTTCCGCAGACGTCTAACTCCAACAATTGGTATCAGAGCAGGTCGTTGCTTCTTCTAGGGCGCCGTCGACACTCCTCCGTTTGCAGTCTCAGATTCGCACAAAATTTGGTGAGCATACTCACGGTGTTTCCGAGATCAAAACTGCTTCGCTCTGTGGTGCCGAAATCGCGATCTGAGCTCGTTTCGGCCTCCGAACGCACTATCGCAGTGCTTGTGCAGGCTATTTCGTCCTTTTGTGCCAAAGGTATATACCAGTTTCTGTTTGCAAGTTTAAGCGTCTCGAAGTCTGCTACAGGTCTAGCAGAACTCGTTTGGGCAGTTCCGTTCAACTTTTTTAGATACAGTCAATTTTCTGCATCAAGGTATTTTAGTCACCGGCCATGGCTGAAAGCAGTGATGTATTCCGTATGTTGGCTGTTGAGGATAAGTTGGATGGTACCAACTACCCATTATGGGCTTATATGATGCGACATGTACTGGTTGCAAAAGGATTGTGGAACATTGTGCAGGGTGTTGAAAGACGTCCTGTTACACCTGTAACGACAGGTACTGCAAATACAGGTGTTGGAGCTGATGAAGATGGTGTCGAAGATGATATTCCGCAGATTCCTGTTCGTGCTGCTGTTTCTGTTGCACCTACTGCAGAGCAGATTCGTTGGGATGGCAGAGATGCCCAGGCACATGCATTGATAGCTTTGTTTGTCAAACGTGCCATTATTCCTCACATTCGCTCTTGCAGAACAGCAAAGGATGCTTGGGATACACTTACCACTTTGTACCAGGCTAGGAATGAGGCTCGTGTTGCTTACCTCCGAAAACAGTTGGAGAGTGAGCACATGAATGAAGGTGATTCTATGGACAGTTTTCTTACAAAGATCAAAGACCTGAAGGAACAATTGATTTCTGCTGATGAGGTTATACCACATAGCTCACTTGTGCAGACCATTCTGAATGGTCTTCCTGATTCATATCAGAGTTTTGCCTCTACTCTTCGGTTGATGATGAAAGGCAATCCGAATGCCTTGTCATTTGAGGAATTAGTCTCTGTTCTATTGCAGGAAGATCAGTCCAGGCAGAACAGGTCCATTATGCGTGTTGCAGATCAAGCTTTCCTGGCTAGTCAGAAGGGCAAAGGAAAATGGAGCTCTTCTACTAGTAAGCAGAAATCTGCAAATGCTGCACAATCGAAGAACCAGGATAAAGATGAAAAGAAATCAGAAAAGCAGAAATTGTTCTGCAAGTACTGTAAAGGAAATGATCATATTATAAAGAACTGTCCAAAACTGGCTGCTAAAGAGGCAAAGAAGAAAGAGACTGGAATGGTTGTTGCAGAGGCCTCTACACCAAAAACAGAGTCTGCAAATCTTGTGCAGGAAGAAGAATGGGCGTTTACTACTGTCTGCAGTTTTGACCCATCTTCTCATGATCAGTGCATGTCTGCAGTAGACTCAGATGTTTGGTACTTTGACAGTGGGGCGACCAAACATATTACCTCGCAGCGCAGTTTCTTCTCTTCACTTGAGCCTGCTCCTACAGGGAATACTGTCACATGCGCCAATAACTCCTCTTATCCTGTTATGGGAGTTGGTAAGATCATTCTGACTACTGCTGATGGTAGTTCTTTCACTTTGTCAGATGCTTTATTTGTGCCAGGGATAAAAAAGAATCTGTTATCAGTTTCTGCATTAGCCAAGATTGTCTTGGTTGTGAAATTTGTTGATGACAGGTGTACAGTCCATGATCTCTCAAATGGCGATGTGATTATTGCTTCTGGCATTTTATGTCGTGGGCTGTATAAGCTCATAGACTATGAAAGATCTGTGAATGATTCGGCATGTGCAGTTCATGATTCTCAGGCTATGTCAGATGCAAAGCTTTGGCATGCACGCTTTGGTCATCTGAATTTTGCTAGTTTGTTACGCCTGCAGAAATCTGAAATGGTGTCCTCTTTGCCCAAACTTGAGGCACCTGGAAAACATGTTTGTGAAGGCTGTATTTTGGGCAAAATGCAGCGTTCTTCCTTTCCAAAAGATGGTTCAGTTCGGGCTATGCAGAAATTGCAGCTTGTACATAGTGATGTCTGTGGTCCTATGCAGACACCCTCTTTTGGAAATTACCTTTACTTCGTGACTTTCATTGATGATTTTTCCAGGCATGCATGGGTATATCCACTCAAAGCAAAGTCCGAAGTGTTCATGTGCTTCAAACAGTTTTTGGTTTTGGCTGAAAATCTGTCAGCATGTAAAATGGGCACCCTCCGTTCTGATCGAGGGGGGGAATATATGTCTTCAGATTTTAATGCATTTCTGGCTGAACGTGGGATAAAACACCAGTGTACAGTGCCGTATACACCTCAACAGAATGGAGTTGCTGAACGAAAGAACAGGTCACTCATGGAGATGGCGAGGTGCATGGTCAAAAGTCAGGCTTTACCACATAGTTTCTGGCTTGAGGCTGTCATGTGTGCAGCATATGTACTGAACAGGTGTCCCACCAAAGCGTTGCAGTCTATCACTCCATATGAGGCTTGGCATGACCGCAAGCCATCTGTTGCTCATCTGCGTGTTTTTGGTTGTTTGGCATATGCATTAGTGCCTGAACAACATCGCAGAAAATTGGATGATAAGGCAGTAAAATGTATTTTTGTTGGGTACAGTTCTGAAAGTAAAGGCTATCGTCTGTATCATCCACAGACTAAACGCATTCTGGTTAGCCGTGATGTTGTCTTTGTGGAAGATGCTATTCAGCCATTGCTTTCATGTACTAAGGAGACATCTGTTAGCTCCAAAGACATGTATGATACTTTGATGCCTCTTTTTACAGGTGGACAGGCTAGCGCTGGTCCTAATGAGGCAACTTCTCAGCCTTTGCAGGTTTCATATGATGATGCAGATCATTCCATTTCTGATGCAGATTTACATGATGCACTTGTTGATGAGAGAGCTGATATTGAACAGGCAAAAACTATGCCAAAATGGCTGGTGCAGACTTTGCGTGACAGCAAATTAGATGCACCTTTGTCATATCGTACTCGTTCAGGCTCTCATAGTACCTCCTTTGCATCAGATTTCTATGCTATGGCTGCATCTAGTCTCTGTGATGAGAATGAGCCTGTTTCTTTTGATGAAGCACAAAATTCAGAAAATTGGATGGCTGCTATGCAATCTGAATATGATGCTATAATGAAGAATGGTACATGGTCTTTATGTGACTTGCCTCCTGGCAAGAAGGCCATTGGCACTAAGTGGGTATACAAGCTGAAGCGTAAACCTGATGGTACAGTTGACAGGTATAAGGCTAGGCTTGTTGCAAAGGGTTATGCGCAGGAAAGAGGCATTGATTTTGATGAGACCTTTGCACCTACATGCCGTATGACTACTGTTCGGAGCATTTGTGCACTTGCAGCCCATCATGGTTGGAATGTACATCAGTTGGACATTAAAACAGCATTTTTGAATGGTGACTTGCATGAAGAAGTGTATGTTTTTCAGCCCCGTGGCTTTGTGCAGAAAGGGCATGAAAACCAGGTGTGCAGGTTAAAGAAGGCGTTATATGGTTTAAAGCAAGCACCACGTGCTTGGTATGAGAAGATACATGCCTATTTGATTGCACATGGTTTTGAGAACAGTCCAACTGAAAGCACCTTATATGTTAAACGTGCTAATGATGTGCTTCTGATCATTGTTGTCTATGTTGATGACATGCTGCTCACTGGTCCTATTGAGACACATATTGCTGATTTTAAGGCTGATTTGCATGCCTCATTTGAGATGTCTGATTTGGGGCATTTGCATCACTATTTGGGCATTCAGTTTATGCACGTTGATGGTGGAATGGCTTTGTGTCAAACGAAATATATTGACACATTATTGCAGCGTTTTGGCCTTGAAGACTGTAAGCCTATTGCCACTCCTATGGAGACAGGTTTACGATTGAGTCTTCATGATGCTGGAGATGCATTTGATGCTGTTCTCTATCAGCAGGCTGTTGGATGCTTGATTTACTTATGCATTACTCGGCCAGATATTCAGTTTGCTGTCTCACAGATGAGCAGGTTTATGCATTGCCCAGGAGTCACGCATTGGAAAGCGGTTAAGCGCATCTTTCGCTACTTGAGTGGTACTCGGCTACTTGGGTTGTTTTATCCCAAGGGGGGATCACTACCGCCAGATTTGCATGCTTTTTCTGACTCAGATTGGGCTGGTTGCTAGGACACTCGTGTGTCCACCAGTGGTTTTTGCTTCATGCTTGGTAGCTCATGTATATCTTGGTTGAGCAAGAAGCAGCCTACTGTGGCCACTTCCAGTTGTGAGGCTGAGTATAGGGCAGCTTTCACAGCGACTGTTGAGTGTGTGTGGCTCAGACGCCTTATGGCTGATTTGGGTGTTGGTCAGTCTTCTGCCACCACCATCTTCACTGACAGTCAGAGCGCATTGGCAGTTGCGAGGAACCCTGTGTTCCATGCTCGCACTAAGCACATTGAGGTGCATTATCACTATGTCAGGGAGAGGTTCTCTGCTGGGGAGATCAGCTTGGCATATGTGCCCACGCAGGAGAACATTGCAGACCTTTTCACGAAGGCTCTGCCTAGGGAGAAGTTTGAAGCTTTCCGCAAAGCTTTGGGCTTACTTCCTTTTGTGGAGTGATTTCCACATAGCTCGGCACTTCCTTATACATGAGTGCCAGCTCCTTGTTCACCGCATCACTCCCAGGGGGGATTTGTTGATATATTTAGGTAGTGATGTGTGTGAACACTCTAGGACCGCCGGGGCACTTTTTTCCCTCTTTAGGAGGTTTTTTTCCCCCGGCTTGTATATACGCCTATTGCCCTAATGGGCTACTTATCTTTGTACATTCTCTAGTAATACATTCAGTCGTGTGTGTTGTGCTCTAAGCTTCTTCTTCTTCCTTGTGCTGTTCGCGTGCTTCCGCAGACGTCTAACTCCAACACTTCGAATGTGCAGCATTTGTAGATTTCTGCTTACTAGGAGAAGAGCTCCATTTTCCTTTGCCCTTATGACTAGCCAGGAAAGCTTGATCTGCAACACGCATAATGGACCTATTCTGCCTCGACTGATCTTCCTACAACAGAACAGAGACTAACTCCTCAAATGACAAGGCATTTGGATTGCCTTTCATCATCAACCGAAGAGTAGAAGCAAAACTCTGATATGAATCAGGAAGACAATTCAGAACGGTCTGCACAAGTGAGCTATCTGGTATAACCTCATCAGCAGAAATCAATTGTTCCTTTAAGTCTTTGATCTTTGTTAGGAAACTGTCCATAGAATCACCTTCATTCATGTGCTCACTCTCCAACTGTTTTTGGAGGTAAGCAACACGAGCCTCATTCCTAGCTTGGTACAATGTGGTAAGTGTATCCCAAGCATCCTTAGCTATTCTACAAGAGACAATATGAGGAATAATGACATGTTTGACAGACAAAGCTATCAATGCATGTGCTTGGGCATCTTTGCCATCCCAACAAATTTGCTCTGCAGTAGGTGCAATAGAAACAGCAGCACGAACAGGAATCTGCACAATATCATCTTTGACACCATCTTCATCAGCTCCAACACCTGTATTCGCAGTACCTGTTGTTATATGTGTAACAGGACGTCTTTCAACACCCTGCACAATGTTCCACAATCCTTTTGCAACCACTGCACAATCCTCAATAGCCAACATACGGAATACATCACTGCTTTCAGCCATGGCCGGTGACTAAAATACCTTGATGCAGAAAATTGATTGTATCTCAAAAAGTTGAATGGGATTGCCCAGAGGAGTTATGCTAAACTTGTGGCAGACTTCGAGATGCTTGTTGGTGCATTTTACCCAAGCCTACATGCTTGATATATTTGATATTATCCTCATTTGTAAGTCACATGAGTAGTCATGTGAACACCTCTTGTAAAAGAGTACATTTTATCTCTTGTAAATGGAAAAAGAAAAAAGGAAAAGGATGGCTTACCTCATCCATGATGTAAAAGCAAATTCGTGGCTCCAACTACCAAAATCACGAATTTTTGAGCTGAGGGAATCTCTCCTAACTTTGGGGATCACTTTTAGGTGGAGCCATTCGAATTCGAATTCAAAACTCCCTCCAAGAATAGCTATAAAAGGAGCAAGAAGGAAGAGGCGATTAGCAAGCCTTGTACGTGACCACTTCATGTCATTTTGTAGAGATTGAAGAGCTTACTCCATATCTCTATCATTCTACTCCCATTGTGCAAAGATTCATTGCCAATGTGGTTGTAATCATATGTGAATCTATACATTTATTATCATCTACTTCTCTGTTTTGTTCTCTGCTATACTCACTCAGAGCAGTACCTTCAGAAGGTCATATCTCGAGTTCTACTGATCCGTTTTCAGTGATTTAACTTGCGTTGGATAGCTTGTACTGTCTACTTTGTGCATATACATTTTCAAGGTCATTGGAGTAATATTTTTTGAGATATATGCATTTTACTGCTTACTGGTCTATCTCTGCAGAGCCCCGAGAATTGTGGGAATGTTCCAGAAATTGATGAAACTTGTTCTCAGTGTTCAGTCCATCATTTGAAGTTTTTTAACTTGGATTGGGAAGCTTGCTAAGTCTATTTGCTATGCCCAAAAGGAATTTTTCTAATTCCTATCAGGTTGAGAGCACTGTTCATTTTTTCCAGCAGGTGTATGTCCAAAAATAGCAAGTTTTGGGAGCTAGTCATTTCGCAACTAGTCTGTCTTGACTTAAACTTTTGGGATACATGTTCCAAAGTACTTGGCTGATATTTTGGTGGATTTAGGAAGCTCAAAGGGTCTAATAATCAACTCTGAAGTCTCAGTTGGCTGGTGTGAAGCTGGTTGTAGCGGCACCTACTCATCTTTGGATTGCATCCACCATGTCTCTTCACAGTGGTATCAGAGCATAGTCAAGCAACATAGGAGATGGATTTCCATCAACAGTTGACAAATTGGATCGAAACAACTACCCGGCATGGTCTCTAAGGATGGAGGCTTACCTTCAAGGGAGGAATCTATATGGATTCATATCCGGAGATGAAGCAATGCCAACCATGAGGAACAAAGGGCAACCATCACATGAAGAAGTGGAAGGACTTTCGAATTGGTGTTCGAAGGATGCACTTGCAAGGTCCTATATTCTAAACTCAATCTCTGATTTTCTTTTACCTCATGTCAAGGGATGCAAGACATCAAGAGAAACCTGGAATGCACTTTCTTTTTTCTTCTCTTCCAACACTCGAGCAAGGAAGAACCAATTGTGGATGGAGTTCACAACAATGAAGAAAAGCCCGAAGCAAAATGTGACTGATTATGTCACAAAGATGAAGGAGATTTCGGACCAGCTTGGAAGCATTGGAGAGGTAATTGAAGAGGAGCAAATCATTAGACAAATCATGAATGGAATCAAAGCAGACGACAAGTGGGAGTCATTCACAACAGCCATGGATTTATACATGGATATGCATGTACCCGACCTCAACACACTCATGGGCCAACTCTTCACTCATGAAGCAAAGATTAGCAAAGGTGGTGAGTCCTCAAGAGGTAATCAAACTTCTGCCTTATATTCTGATAAAGCTAAGGTCAAGGACAAGTCAAAGAATAGGAAGAATGAAGATGAAGGAAGCTCTTTCCAAGCAAACTTTGCAGGTAGAGGAAGAGCTAGAGGAAGAGGCAGAGGTGGAAAGCAAGGCAGGGGGAGATTCCAATCATCTCAACCTTGCAACATATGTGGCTTATCTAACCATACTACTGAAGAATGTTTCAGGAATCCAAGGAACTCAAGAGGAAGAGGATTCAATAGAGGTGGCTATGGATCAAATAGAGGTAGATACAATGGAGGCTACAACAACAACAACAACTACTACAACAACAATTACAACAACAACAACAACTATCAAAGTGGCCATAGAGGAAGAAGAGATTACAATAACTATGCAGAGGACCAAAGTCAAGAAGATTCATTATTGATTATGAATCTATCAGCGAAGAAGGGTAAGGATGATGATCACATATTTTACATTGATTCTGGATGCTCGAACCATGTAGCAGGAAATGTGGCTTTACTTTCTGATTTGGAAGATCCTCATAACAAGCATGAAGTGCAGACAGGAGATGACACAAAGCACTCAGTGGAGAAGATAGGTAATGTGAAGACATCAGATGGGAATATGAACCTCTTAAGCAAAGTCTTGTATGTCCCTACAATTACCAAAAATTTATTAAGTGTTGGACAGATTGTTGAAAAAGGATTGCAGGTTAGATTCAATCGATTTGGAGCATATGTTGAAGACCCAAGGCAAGGCTTTCGAAGGATTGCCAAAGGAGAAAAGACAGGAAGACTTTTCACTTTTGAAGTGGAAGATACAAAGAACATAGCTTTGTTTAGCTATGGATCTCAAACTCTAACAGAGTTGGAGATATGGCACAAAAGGCTTGCTCACATTGGTGAGAGGACACTCAAACAGATTTGCAGGGACCAAAGTGTACTTGGTTTGCCTAATATCACAAGGCAACACATGATTTATAAGTGTGAAGCTTGTCAACTCGGCAAGGCTCATAGACAACCTTTCAATAAGAAAGGATATATGTATCAAAATCCTTTGGATCTAGTGCACACAGATGTGTGGGGTCCAAGTAAGGAGCCATCTATATCAGGCTCAAGATATTATGTGTCTTTCATAGATGATTGTAGCAGGTGGACCATTCTGTTTTTCATGAAGCACAAGGATGAAGTGTTTAATTGCTTTAAGAAGTATATTGCTCTTGTTGAAAACCAAACAGGTAGGACTTTGAAACGACTCAGATCAGATGGTGGAGGAGAATACGTCTCTTCTGAATTTGATGCCTTCTTGCATGAAAGAGGCATTAAAAGGGAAGTCACTACAAGGTATACACCCGAACTCAATGGTGTAGCAGAGAGGAGGAACAGAGCTATTGTCGAAGCTGCAAGGTCCATGCTCAACGAAAAGGGATTGCCGAACTACCTATGGGCAGAGGCTGTGTCTACAGCCACATATCTCATAAATAGACTTCCATCTAAGTCACTAGATGGAACCACTCCATATGAAGTATGGAATGGAAGAAGACCTAGTCTAGAGCATTGTAAAATCTTTGGATGCTTAGCCTATGCTCACATTCCTTCTCAAGTAAGAGGGAAATTGGATCCCAAGGCAGAGAAGTGTGTATTCATTGGTTATGATCGAAACCAAAAAGGATATAGATTGTACAATCCAACCAATAAAGGATTTTCTGTGAGTAGAGATGTAATTTTTGATGAAAACAAATCATGGTTTGATGATGACAGGAAAGTGAAGCTGCCGTATGACTTGGATGAAGATTTTCCATCACTTCAACCAAAGGAACCAAAGCAGCTTGAAGAAAGTGATTCGGAGATTGACCTAGAAGACTTGGAAAGACTAAAGCTATGGAAGAACAAAGGTAAAGCAAAGATGCAGGATGCTACATATGGACCAGAGAGCTCACATCAACCACTTAGAAGGTCTTCAAGGGAGAAGAAGAAACCAGAGAGGTTTGGTTATGATACTTCTTTGGTCACCAAGCACTCAATCTACATTGCAAAGGATTCAACCAATGAAGAACCTACCATATTTGAAGAAGCACAAAGCAAGAAAGCTTGGAGAGATGCAATGGATGAAGAAATGGAAGCCTTGAAGGAGAATGACACTTGGGAGCTTGTACCTAACAAGCCATCTATGAAGATAATCGGATCTCGATGGATATACAAAATCAAGAGGAATCCAGATGGAAGTATAAATAGACACAAAGCAAGGTTAGTTGCTAAAGGGTTTGCTCAAACCCATGGTATTGATTATGAGGAGACTTTCTCTCCTGTTGCAAAAATGCCTACAATTAGGGTTCTCATAAGTCTTGCTGCATCTAGAAATTGGAATCTTTATCAACTTGATGTAAAGAATGCTTTCTTGAATGGATGGATTTCTGAGGAACTGTATATGGCACAACCTCCTGGATATGAGGATGCACATCATCCTAACTATGTATGCAAACTAAAGAAAGCTTTGTATGGATTGAAGCAAGCTCCAAGAGCTTGGAATTTCAGATTGGTGACTTATTTGCAGGACCAAGGATTCAAAGCTAGCAAGGCGGATACCTCTTTGTTCATAAAGAGGAATGGATCTGAAGTGATCTATTTATGTGTGTATGTTGATGATATTATTATCACAGGCAATGATCTTGAAGGAATCAAACAAGTAAAGAGTCAAATGAAGGAGGAGTTCAAAATAAGTGACCTCGGACCACTCACTTATTTTCTTGGATTGGAGTTGATCTACACAGATTCAGGTATATACATCACACAAAGGAAGTATGTCCATGACATGCTCGTCAAGTTCAAGATGGAAAATACCAAGTGTGCAGGTACACCTATGGAGCAAAATCATAAGCTTAGTGCTTATGAAGGAGAGCCAATTGAAGACATCACAAGCTATCAAAGCTTGGTTGGAAGTTTGAACTATGCAACACTCACAAGGGTGGATATATGCTATAGTGTTAGCATATTGAGTCAGTTTATGCATAAGCCGAGAAGACCACATATGGAAGCGGCCAAGAGAGTCCTCAAGTACCTAAAGGGGACCATGAATGAAGGTTTTTTCTATTCATATACTTCAGATATTGAGCTAAAGGTCTACTCAGATGCAGATTGGGCCGGATCTAAAGATGATAGAAGAAGCACATCAGGGTATATATCATTTGCAGGTTCAAAAATCATTTCTTGGTCATCGAAGAAGCAACCAACCGTGGCATTATCTTCTACTGAAGCAGAATATAGAGGTTTGGCTAATGCAACTCAAGAAATCATGTGGTTAAAGTCTTTGTACACAGATCTTGGACTTCATTCTTCAACACCTCATATTCTTGGTGACAACACAAGCTCACTACATCTAGCAGCTAATCCGGTATACCATGCTAGAACCAAGCATATTGAAGTCCACTACCATTACGTAAGGGAGAAGCTAATGAGCAAAGATATTCAACTATCTTATGTCTCTACAGATATGCAATGTGCCGACATGTTGACTAAAGCTCTTGATGGTATGAAGCTAAGTAGATTCAAGTTGATGATTGGCTTGCAGGAAATCAAGGACAATTGAAGACTTATTTGGAGGCCAAGCATGTTAGGCTTGAGGGGGAGCTGTTGGTGCATTTTACCCAAGCCTACATGCTTGATATATTTGATATTATCCTCATTTGTAAGTCACATGAGTAGTCATGTGAACACCTCTTGTAAAAGAGTACATTTTATCTCTTGTAAATGGAAAAAGAAAAAAGGAAAAGGATGGCTTACCTCATCCATGATGTAAAAGCAAATTCGTGGCTCCAACTACCAAAATCACGAATTTTTGAGCTGAGGGAATCTCTCCTAACTTTGGGGATCACTTTTAGGTGGAGCCATTCGAATTCGAATTCAAAACTCCCTCCAAGAATAGCTATAAAAGGAGCAAGAAGGAAGAGGCGATTAGCAAGCCTTGTACGTGACCACTTCATGTCATTTTGTAGAGATTGAAGAGCTTACTCCATAGCTCTATCATTCTACTCCCATTGTGCAAAGATTCATTGCCAATGTGGTTGTAATCATATGTGAATCTATACATTTATTATCATCTACTTCTCTGTTTTGTTCTCTGCTATACTCACTCAGAGCAGTACCTTCAGAAGGTCATATCTCGAGTTCTACTGATCCGTTTTCAGTGATTGAACTTGCGTTGGATAGCTTGTACTGTCTACTTTGTTCATATAAATTTTCAAGGTCATTGGATTAATATTTTTTGAGATATATGCATTTTACTGCTTACTGGTCTATCTCTGCAGAGCCCCGAGAATTGTGGGAATGTTCCAGAAATTGATGAAACTTGTTCTCAGTGTTCAGTCCATCATTTGAAGTTTTTTAACTTGGATTGGGAAGCTTGCTAAGTCTATTTGCTATGCCCAAAAGGAATTTTTCTAATTCCTATCAGGTTGAGAGCACTGTTCATTTTTTCCAGCAGGTGTATGTCCAAAAATAGCAAGTTTTGGGAGCTAGTCATTTCGCAACTAGTCTGTCTTGACTTAAACTTTTGGGATACATGTTCCAAAGTACTTGGCTGATATTTTGGTGGATTTAGGAAGCTCAAAGGGTCTAATAATCAACTCTGAAGTCTCAGTTGGCTGGTGTGAAGCTGGTTGTAGCGGCACCTACTCATCTTTGGATTGCATCCACCATCTCTCTTCACAATGCTTATACTAGCGAACAGAAACAGGTATATACCTTTGGCACAAAAAGATGAAATAGCTTGCACAAGCGCTACGATAGTGCGTTCGGAGGCCTAAGTATGCTCACCAAAATTCGTACGATTCTGAGACTGCAAACGGAGGAGTGTCGACGGTGCCCTAGATGAAGCAACGAACTGCTCTGATACCAATTTTTGGAGATAGATGTCTGCGGAAGCACGCGAACAGCAGAAGGAAGAAGAAGAAGCTTGGAGCATAAACACACAATACTAAATGTATTACTAGAGAATGTACAAAGATAAGTAGCTCATTAGGGCAATAGGCGTATATACAAGCCGTGGGAAAAAAACCTCCTAAAGAGGGAAAAAAGTGCCCTGGCGGTCCTAGTGTGTTCACACACATCACTACCTAAATATATCAACAACATTTACTTGATGCTTGAACATACAATGAGAAAGATTGGACTACAACCTTCAGGACCTGCCAACTTCACTGTAACACTGGCAGACCATTGCATAGTAAGCCCCATGGGAGTGGTTCTTGGAGTCCCTGTCGAGATACAAGGTACCATCTTTAACTTGGACTTTGTTGTTCTAAGATTTCCATAGGTAGAAGGAAGTTTCCCCTTGTCAATTGGGAGACCTTGGTTAAGGTATGCCAATGTGCTGCATAACTGGGGTAAGGACACAATGTGGGTAAAGCAAGAGGGGAAAGAGTTGCAGCAGATATTTTTAGAAGAAGGACCAGACAATCAAAGACATACGAGCATGATGCAGACAATTGGTATTTTTATGGAAGATGTATTGTTGGATAACCTAGAGGCAGACTTGTATGAAGAACCAAATTTATATGAAGAAGAAAACATGTTGGCTTGGCTCCATACAAAAGACCCATCTTCTTGCTATGGAATTTTTCCAAACTCAAGTAAAGAGGAAGTCTATGAAGAAAAAGGGGACATCATTCAAGTTATTGATTCAAGTGAAACAATCTCAGTCAAAGGCGAGAGAAGAGAGAAGAAAAGAAAAGCCCTTAACTGCAGTAGTAATGAAGCTATTTCAAATCCTATGTCAATGGCCACTTTGTTATGGATACTAGTATGGATATCATCTGTTATGTCAATTTTTTTGGTAGTAAGTGCAGGGCTTTACAAAGATGAAAAAGTACATGCGAGTCTTTGGAAACAGAGGATTCCATTGGCTAAAGAAGCTGGGAAGTAAAAATGACATTTTTCAGATTAAGTCACACAGTAGCTGAAACAAAGATACAAAAGATGCAGTATGGAAGAGATAGTATTCTAATGAAGGATTTAGGGTGGCCCTATAAGATGGTTAGTATGCCAAACAAAAAAGACAAAAAAAATGAAGTGCAGTACAATTGGAGATTATGGAGGAGTTTCTCTTGGTCATCATATCATGGCTCAAGCCCTATCATCTAAATCACTTCGAACTTGCAAAATCAGTCCAGGTTGTACATAGCCTTCTCATTCTATTTTTCTGCTTAACTTTTTGTAGTTTTATCCATTTTCATGCTTGTTCCTTGAGTTTTTATGCAACTTAAAACCCATTTCATAGCCCTTTGCATAAGCAATTTTTAAGGAATTTTTTGAGATTTTTTAAAGCATTTTTTAGATTTTTTTAGGATTTTTCCCAGCATTTTTCATCTTTTTCAATGTTATTTTCTTGATAAAATGGAGGAAGAAAGGAAGTTCTCTGTGGTTTTGAGGGAGATTAAATGGCCTAGAAACTTTTTTGGATTTCAATTGTATTTTTATCTAATTTTTTAATACAAAAAAGGGGCCCCATGGATAATTTTTCAAAAACCCCTCTCTCTCTCCCCCTCTCTCTCTCCTCCTCTCTCTCTCTCTATCTCTCTCTCTCTCTCTCTCTCTCTCTCTCTCTCTCTCTCTCCCTCTCTCTCTCTCTCTCCCTCCCCCCCTCCCCCCCTCCCTCCCCCCACCTCCCCCCCATCTCCCCCCACTCCCCGCCTCTCCCCCCCCCCAATACACCCTGACCCCCCTCCCTCCCTCCCTCCCCCCCCCCACCCTCCCTCGCTCCCCCCCCTCCCCTCCCGCCCCCCTGTCACACCCCGCCCCCCGCAATGCTCCCCGCCCTGCCCCCTGCAACACTCCCCACCCCACCCCCTGTAACGCTCCCTGCCCCCCCCCCCAAAAAAAAAAAAAAAGAAAAAACTATATATATTTTTTATTTTCCTTGGTCCAATGTTTTGGCTTTGGGTTGCACCTCGGATGGCTTTTTTTTTCAAACTTGGGGTCATTTTCATGTCTTTTGGGAGCTCTCAACTCATTTTTTGACTTATTTTTTCCGAAATCCCAACTTTTCTCTGAAGTTTGGTCAAAACCCACATGCTTTGAGCACATTGATCACATGTTTTTCATTATGCACATGGTCCCCATGGTCTATTCTCACTTTATTTTAACATATGTTTCATATTTTCCCATGTGCACCCTCTATGGCTTTACTGTTTTCTCATTTTAACACTCTACAAAGCCCACAACCCAACTCCCTGACATCCCTTTATCCTTCTCACAAGCCCCATCCTTACCCATCCATACCCTATCCCCCTCAGCCCCCTCAACCCCCCTTCCCTCTTACTCTTACCCTCCATTATCCATCCTTTTCTCTTCAATGCAAAATTTCCGCTTTTGGGTTCTTCTCTGGTGTTGTTCTTTACTGCTCCTAGTCTTCTTGGTCACTACTCAAATGTTCTTTTGAAGATTTTCTAGCACATGATTCATGGTGTCATCTCTGCTCAGAGTTTTGGCTAAAGCTCTCCGGGATGGAGAGCCCATTAGGTGGTGGGCACTTGTTGAGCCCATAAAAGTCATATTGGTCAAAGTCAACCACATTCAAAGTCAAAGGGTCAAATTCAAAGTAGTCAAAGCCAACATGTTCAAGGTCAAGGTCAACATGGGCAAAGTCAAAGCATTCGGGTGTCAAGGTGCACATGTAGTGCACAATTAATTGTTCACAAAGGTTATATTTTGCAGAAAGTTGGTTGCAGGTTGCAAAGTGCTTTCTATAATTTCTCTAAGGTTCAAAGTGTTTTTAAAGTGTTTGGAAGGTTTAGGTGAACCCTCTCTTAGGTGCACATTTGAAGAATTAAAAGGCAAAATGTGAAGGTATGTGAAGTGGGAGCGTATGCAGAAGTGAAAGTATGGAACCCCATTTAAAATTTTGTATTGTCCTAAAGTCACTACAAGAAAAAACAGGGATTCATTGGCTTCTAGACACACTTTGGAGACAATCTTGGAACATACAAGTGAGGGCCAAGATGCTATGGGAGTTAGGAGTTTACCTGAACCGGCACAAAGGAGTATTCTTGGTTGGTCCAAGCTATTGTGGGAGAACTCTAGAGCAAGAGAGAGAAGAGTGACGCATTCAAGCGACACAGAGAGCCATTGCAAAGTGCAAGAAGAGCAACCCTGATTGTATGCAGAGCAGGAGAAGCAAGGAATATCAAGAGTTCCAAAGTCCCATTGAAGGTGCGCATCAAGAGGTGTCCATCCCTCCCCTTATTGGAAGCTTGGTGCAAGGTGTGCACAAGGGCAAGCTTGGAGAAGGTGGAGGTCTAGTGCAGAGGTTGGTGATAGATTCTAAGTACTTTGTAATCTTGTTTCATGAGCATTATTTAATCTTTGGCATATTGTACAAATCATTTGGCTTATGAATAAGCTTGTATTCTTCTCTTCCTAATTGATCAAAAGCTTTCAGTGTCATTAATTCTCTTGTTCTCATTCTCCATTCTCCTACAGACACTCAAGTTCCTTTCTGCACAAGAATCCCCCAATAGATTGTTAACAAGATGTAGGCCTAACATGTTATCTCCATAAAGTGGAATTGGTCCAAGTTGTATACCAAGATCTTTGAAGAGCTTTTTGAGCCACATTGCTTCATATATAGTGAGGGCTAAAGCTTTATATTCAGCCTCTTTTGAACTCAATGCAAATGTGCGCTATTTTTTGCTCATCCATGAATTTTTTTTTTTGTACCTGGCATGAAAACATTGCTAGAATTTGACTTCTACAATCAGCACTCCATGCCCAATCTACATCACTCCATGCTCTTTCTTGAATGTCTTCATCATACCTATAAAGCAACCCATTATTAATTGTACGCTTCACATACCTTAACACTCTCTTTGCATGAGCGAGATGTGTATATGTGGCTGCATGCATGAACTCAGATAGAACTCCAACTATGTAGCACAAGTGGTCTTGTGAGTGTAGCATAGATAAATGATCCCACAATGCTCTTGTATAGTGTAAGGTCTTCCATTGTTTTACCATCTTCCTTGCTTAACTTGACATTTGAATCCATAAGTTGAGCTATTGGTTTGCAATATTTCATGCCAAACCTAAACAACACATCTAGAATACACTTCTTTTGAGAGAGATAAATAACTTCTTTTCCATACATCACCTCAATGCCAAGAAATTACTTTAGCACACCTAAATATGAAATTTTGAATTCTCTTCCAAGCTTCTCTTTGATGATCCTTATCCCTACATGATCATCACCTATCACAAGAAGATCATCTACATAGTATCAAACATATCTTGTTTTTTGTCTTCTTCATATACATGGATGGATCTACATCACGTGGAGAGAAACCACATCTCTTCAAGAAGTCCACTAGCCTCTAATTTCATGCCCTTGGGGCTTGCTTTAGGCCATATAAGGCCTTCTTCAACCTGCAAACACAAGTAGGATGTTGTGGATCTACATACCCTTGAGGTTGTTCCATGAACACCTCTTCTTGTAACTCACCATTCATGAAAGAATTCTTTATGTCCATCTGGTAGATAGGCCACCTCCTTGTTGCACATAGGGCTATGAGAGCTCTAATGGTAGGCTTGTTTTCCATAGGGCTAAAACTCTCCTCATAATCCACCCCTTATGTCTGTGTGAAGCCTTGGCTACTAGTCTAGCCTTGTACTTTGGCAAGCTTCCATTGCATTCCTCTTGGTCTTGTACACCACCTATTTTGTGTTATGTTTACAAACTTGTAAACATCAAAGTACACAATGAAATATGATGAGACCTACCAAGATCTTCAAAAGATCAAACAAATATTTCAAAACTTCAGAAATCAAACTTTCCTCCAAACTTTCAAGAAAATAGAAATGGGTGATTGTAGAAAAATAACCACCGAAAACTGTGTGAGATGATTTTATAAAAACTAATCATATATTCTGAAATTAAGCTCTACTTAGCATGCTTTAGAAACAAAAAATGCCAAAAAAGGTGGAGTATAGCTCCTAAAAAAATAGTTTGAAGTAAAGGTATGTGGAGGCCTACAACAGCAAGATATGACTAATTGTCTGAAGCGAAAATGGATGTACAACAGTAGGAAAATCAAAGATATATGAAAGATTCTGATATATATAGAAGTATGAAAGTTAAGGAAACTCCACAAAGTGACATCACTCAAAAATACCTCATAATGAGTGAGATATGGAAGTTTGAAGAGAGGTATGTCTCTTATGAGACCTTGGATACACACAAGAAACTATCTCTACAAAATTGCCTACTTGCATGGAGCTTGTTTTTTTTATTTTGTACACAAATGGAACTAGATATGTAGTACATGTTGTAAGCTTTGCAATGCAATAAGAATCACTCAATTTGGCCACCTACACTAAGAGAACCACTCTTTTTATTGAGAGGTTGTCAACAGAAGCGTCTTCCTTGTCTAAAAATAGACACCTGCTTACTTTTATCTACTTTTATCTACGTTTACTCTAAATTTGGAGATGTGAGTGCCTCCACATGTTATTTATCATAAATAATAAAATCCATAAGCCTAAAAAATAAAACTTTAGAGCTTGTTCTTATGTAACATTGCCCCCCTCAAGCTCTAAATGCAAAGCTTTGACTCCAAGTAGAACTTTGATTCGCTTGAGCTTCTGAGCATCCACTACTTTTGTGAGTATATCTGCTATTTGATATTTAGTTCCAACATGTTGAATATCAATATCTTCATTCACCACCGTCTCTCGGATATAGTGGTAGTGTACTTTTAATGTGTTTGGTTCTTGCATGGTACACTGGATTAGACACAAGTTGTAATGAACTTACATTATCTCCAAATCATAGTGGACATGTTGTAGATAGATTCATATCTTCATAAAGCTTCAAATACCACATAATCTCACATGTTGCATTTTTAAGGCTTCTATATTCTGCTTCTGTGCTTGAAAGTGCTACTGTAGGCTATTTTTAAGAACTCCATGAAACCAAATTATTACCTGCAAATATCGGATATCCACTTGTACTCCTTCTGCCATCCTTATTTCCAGCCCAATCTGCATCATTGTATGCTTTCAAATCCATAACTTCATGATATTTATAGCTCAAACCTTCATTTAATGTACCCTTCAAATATCTCAAGACCCTTTTAGCTGCTTGCATATGTGCATCTTGTTGACGACATGATTGCTCCTACTTCATCTACTCTCCATTTTGTATCCAGGAGGCACTCTATTTCTAGTCTATTTCCATTTTATATTGTATTTCCTTTGTATTTGGGTACCTTGCCATGTGCTTCTACCAGTTGTATTCAGTCTCCTTTTAGGAGACTTATCCCACATATGATGTACTTTTGAGAGCCCCTCCCAAATCTATATAAGGAGGGCCTCTCCCCTCATTTGTACTTGGTTAGAAGCTTGAGGAGCCTACTCCATGCTCTTGGCAAGCTCATTTCCTAATCCACATGAGTTTACCCATTTCATGGTCTACTCATTTTGTGTCTCACACATTCTTTGTTTTGTGAGACTACTTTACTTTTCATTTTGCTTCCACGTGTGTACTCTCTACATGGTATCAGAGTGCTAGGTGGAGGTCTTGGTGGTGCATTTGGTAGTCGTTTTGGTGGTGGTGGTGCTTTATTTTGGTGGTGTGCTTTCTCCTCATTGAGAGAAGCCTTTTGCCATCAATTTTTGGGATTCATTCTGCCCATTTGCCCACCCTCCCACCCATTTTCTTCATCCAGTTGTACACCATTTAACTCCTATGACCTGATGATTTGTGGGCTTAGGTACAAGAGTCCAAGTTTTGTTTTTTTCAATTGCATCCATTTCTACTTGCATAGCTTCTTCCCACTCAAGGTGTCCTTGAGCTTCTTTGTAATTAGATGGCTCTATGATTTGATGAATCTGATGCATTAAGGCATAATTGACATAATGAATTTGTTCTCGCTGTCTCTTGTCGATAAGTCTTTGAGATCTTCTCGGATGACTTGAAGTACTTGCTTCTGAGTTGGAGTTTGGAAACATTGAGTCCCCCTTTGAAGTGTAGATAGGTGGACTAAGACTTGTACTTGAATCTTTTCTTGAGTATGTGGAAGCTTCATTGAAGATCACATCCTTCGAAAATGGTGATGGAGTGGTTTTCCATATCATATAGATGGTATGCCTTTGATTGGTCACTGTACCCTATGAATATGTGTTTCTTGGACTTTGATTGTAACTTGTTTCTTTCTTCTTTTGGTACATGGACGAAAGCTTCACTACCAAAGACTCAAAAGTAATTCACATTTGGTTTTCTTCCATAGTATGCTTCGAAGGATGTTTGTTGTGTGATGCACTTGTAAATCCTCGATTAAGAATGTTAACGGAAGTATGCACGGCTTTTGCCCAGAACTTGTAGGATAGATCCTTGTGATGAAGCATATTTCTTGCCATTTCCATCACACTGTGTATCTTTCTTTCAGCTACTCCATTCTGGGATGGAGTATGAGGCTGAATGACTTGTCTTTTGATTCCTTTCTGGTCACGAAAGTTATCAAAGTCATGATTGATAAACTCACCACCTCCATCTGATCGGATGGTTGTAACTTTAGTCGAAGCTTCATTCTCAACTTCCTTGATCCAAGTTTGAAACTTAGAGAATGTGTCTTCCTTGGACTTTAAAAAGTACAGCCAGATATAGCGAGAGTGGTCATCTACTAGAAGATAAAAGTAGAGGGATCCACTCATGGATGGGGTGTTCATGGGTCCACATAAGTCCATGTGGATAAGGGCTAGAGGATTCCTCACTCGTGTTGAAGCTTCCTTGGGAACTGGGGCCCTATGTTGCTTGCCTTGGGTGCAAGCTTGGCAGACATTAGTAAGTTGCCCTATCTTTGGCAATCCCTTCACAAGTTGGGATGAATAGATTTTTGATAAGTAAGAATTGTGGCCAAATCTTTGGTGCCACAAACTTGAGGTTGATCCTTGGGATACAAAGCAAGATACTTTGTAGAGGCTCTTTTCTTCAATACCATGAGCAATGACATCCTTGGTATGGGGATCAACTACCTTAGCTGAGGTGTTATCAAACCATACTTGTTTGTCCTAATCTGTAATGGCCTTGACGAAAGTAGATTCATACATAAATTTGGAACAAAACGAACATTGGATAAAGACTTGCATTCCCCCTGATTGTTGGTAATTTGAACTTTCCCTTTTCCTTCGATGGGTAAACTTTTGTTGTTGCCAAGATAGACTTCTCCTGTGTGCTCTTCAAGTTCTTGAAAGGAGTCCTTGTCTTTGCACATATAGTAGGTAGCTCCTCTATCAAAGATCCACTCATGCGGGCAGCTAGAAGTAACTAGGGCATTGGCTTCTGTGGAGATGAAGAGTTCCTCAGTAGAGCAATGGGATCTATGTTGGGATCCTTTGGATGCTTGCCTGGACGTAGAAGCCTTTGATGATTGTTTCTTTTTATAGCAAAACTTTTCTAAGTGTCCTGATTTTCCACAAAAATTATAGGTGAACTTCTTCGATGAATTATGAGATCCTTGATTAGATCCATTGCTAGCATGATGACTTGTGGTTTTGCCCTTATTGAATGGGCCTTTGGCCTTCATGGCAGACTCTTGGGAGGAAGTCGATTTGGCTCGCGAGTCGTGAAGGAGCAATAGTCGACGAACCTCTTCCCAAGTTAAGACTTGGCCGCGATTATACAAAGTTGTGACAAATGTCTCGTACGACTTAGGCAACTTGTTAAGAAGCCTAATGGCCATGTCTTCACTAGAGATCTGCCTACCAGATAGTGCTAATTTACGCTGGTAGTCCTCAAATTGGGTTATGACCTTGGTAATTGTGTCGTGTGGCCGAATGGTCAAATTATGAAACTCAGCCTCTAATGCATATATTTTTGAAGGGGTTTTGTCTTCATACAAAGCGGCTAACATATCCCAAGCGTCCTTGGACGTCTAATAGGCCATGCTATGTCCTTTCATCAGTTTGTCACAAGCAAGTAATAGGTGACCTAAAGCTCTTTTGTCCTTGACATTCCACACATGCCAATTGTCTAAGTTGGTATCCCTATTGGGTTCGGGGTCTGACCCATCTACTACCTCATGAAGAAGCTTCATGTAGAGATATGCGTGCATGACATCTTTCCATAGAGTGTAATTTTTTCCATTGAGGTGTTCATCCTTAGGCATAAAAATAGGGGTGAAAGAAGGTAAGAAGTTAGCCATAGATCATGAGCTACCTTCACTTTTGGTCATTACAAAGCTTTGAGGATAAAGTGTTTAGAAACACTATCAAAGGCACTTGCCAAAAATACCACTTTAAAATAATTGCAAAGCTTGAAATGAACAACTGGACACCACACTTAAAATTCTTGGGGAGGGGCGGGGCTTAGAGTAGCCCTGCACTTGTACAACACCAAGAGAAGTCCATGCGAGAGAAGAGGGCTTAGATTAGCCCGTTGCACACCAATTGAGCCTTAGAGTAGGATTAGACACTTGGAGAGATCTTGTGGGTGGGCTTAGAGTAGTCTCCAACCCACACATGCACACATAAACGATTCTTCTACTTATATTCTTGATGTACGAAGATGGGGCACTAAGTGCCAAACTGTATGCCAAATTGTGTTCTTGATGGGGAGGGTTATGACCCTTGGTTAATACAAACAAAGGGGTGCCAAATGTTGTGTTGAAGTTGGGTATGGTACCCTAAAACGTAGCCCCTAAACAAATACAATGTGACCCCTTAAATATGGAGTGAAATGAATTTCAATTTACCCTTGAGTGTTGGAGTACAATAGTGTGTAGTGCAAAGGGAGATGCCCAAAAACACTTTATGTTATAGACAGCTTGAACGACCAAATGCAATGAACACTGCGGCCAATATCATGCAATAGATTCCATTGCAGATTTGGTGACTGAATCCCATTTCAGGTTGCCGCCAAACTCACTCATTATGCATCATGAGATAGATTCCATTGCAGATTTAGTGACTGAATCCCATTTCAGGTTGCCGCCAAACTTACTCACTCATAGATGTGGCACAGAGCAAGTAGCACCGGGGGCGTAGAAGCTTCCACGTTCCAACCCGTTCACTTCACCTACCTGAGCTAGCGAAGTCTGATTTTAGGTACACTAATGACCTCATCATTGAGCATCGAATGTTGGCGTGCTCACAATGGATAAGTGGACATGGAAAAGTTCTTTGAAGACAAGGGATTTCACAGAAGCAATAGTGATGCTAATCTCTATATCTATCAAAAGGAGTCTTTGGTAGCCATCGTCATTCTCTATGTAGATGACTTGATCTTGACAGACTCAGATGAAGAACGCATCCAGTTTATCATCACACACCTTCACCTTGAGTAATCTATGACAGATCTTGGCTTACTACACTTCTTCTTGGGTATGGAAATTTGGCAAACAAAAGAAGGAATATTCTTATGACAGAAGAAGTACTGCCTAGATCTACTTTCCAGATACAACATGGACTAGTGTCACTCAGTTTCTACACCACTCGATCCAAACATGAAGCTTACACTGGAGGACTCATCATCACTTGTGGATGTGCATACCTCTCGATAGCTTGTTGGCTCATTACTCTATCTTGCCAACACTAGACCAGATATTGCTTATGCAGTTGGTATACTAGCCTCGTCAAACTCATTGGGATGCTGCTCAGAGACTACTTCGATACCTTTCCCTCACCCGACATCATGGTCTTTGGTATAGAGGGGGCATCGAACTCGTCGGATATTCAGATTTTGATTGGGCTGGTGATCCTGATTCTCGACGGTCTACTTCTGGGTATATATTCTTGCTTGGCTCAGGACCTATCTCTTGGGCAAGTAAGAAGAAGCCTACAGTTGATCTATCCAAGGCCAAGTACCGAGTAGCCAGCATTGTAGCATGTGAGGCCATCTGGCTTCGACGTTTATTATCTGACATTGGTGTTTTGCAGGATACTCTGACATGTATTCGCACGGACAGCCAGTCAGCCTTGGCCATCACTAAGAATCCATTGTTCCATGCTCGGATGTAGCACATCGAGATCCAGTACCACTTCATCTGCGAGAAGCTCATATCTCAGGAGATTACTCTAAAGCAGTGTACCTCTCAGGAGAACCTGGCGGACATGTTCACGAAGGCTCTACCTCCGGTTTCGCTTCAGCGCTTGGTGGACCTCTGCAACATTCAGTCGCTCCAAAATAGAGTTGCAGAGGGGGTGTTGACAACATGATTGCTCCTAGTTCATCTACATTTGTATCCGCATGAGTGCATCTCCATTTTGTATCTAGGAGGCACTCCATTTCTAGTCTATTTCCATTTTATATTGTATTTCCTTTGTATTTGGGTACCTTGCCATGTGCTTCTACCAGTTGTATTCATTCTCCTTTCAGGAGACTTATCCCACATATGATGTACTTTTGAGAGCCCCTCCCAAATCTATATAAGGAGGGCCTCTCCCCTCATTTGTACTTGGTTAGAAGCTTGAGGAGCCTACTCCATGCTCTTGGCAAGCTCATTTCTAATCCACATGAGTTTACCCATTTCATGGTCTACTCATTTTGTGTCTCACACATTCTTTGTTTTGTGAGAGTACTTTACTTTTCATTTTGCTTCCACGTGTGTACTCTCTACACATCTGTGCATTTGTACATGAATTGAGACAATGTACTTATGCTAAATGTAATATCCGGCCTTGTTAAAGTTGCGTATATAAGAAAACCAATCAAAGACCTATAGATAAGTGGATCTTCTAAAGGTTCACCATCTTCAACACTGTACTTCACATTGGGTTCCATGAGATTATTAATATTCTTGCAATGCTCCATGCCATATTTCTTTAACAAATCTGAAATATACTTTCTTTGTAGAAGATATACACCATCTTCCTTCTTCATAACTTTGATTCCAAGAATGTATGTCAGTTCTCCTAAATCTTAAATTTCAAATTCAGATCCAAACGCTGCTTTGATTCTGGATATCTCACCTTCATCGTTTCCTGTTATATCCACATAAATTGAGATATAAACAATCAATGATCCTTCAACCTTAACATACAAAGAAGCATCTTGATTTGAACATGTGTATCCTTGCTTTTCAAGAAATTTTACCAATCTAAAATTCCAAGCCCTTAACATACAAAGAAGCATCTTGATTTGAACATGTGTATCCTTGCTTTCAAGAGTTTACATACATGCGTAGGCTTCTTGGGATCTTCATAACTTGCTGGTTGCTCCATGTACACATCTTCTTTTAAATCACCATTGAGAAATGCATTTTTGATATCTAATTGATAAAGATTCCATACCTTGCTTGCGGCAACACTTATTAGTGTCCTTATTGTTGATATCTTGGCAACAAGAGAAAATGTCTCCTCATAATCGATGCCATAACTCTGTGCAGAACCTTTAGAAACAAGCCTTGCTTTATATCTACTTACTGAACCATCACTATTTCTTTTTATTCTGTATACCCATTTGTTATCGATTACCTTCATGTTAAGTTGCCTTGGAACTAAAATCCATGTATTGTTCTCATACAAAGCTGTCATTTCTTCATCCATTGCTTTAACCCATTTCTTTAGCTTTGATGCTTCTTTAAAAGTTGTTGGTTCCTATTCCTCAAGACGTTTTGCCATATTATCTTCATGAGAAAATCTTTGCGATTGCTTTCTTTCTCTTACTCGATACCTTGATTGACTCTGTTGATATATTTAGGTAGTGATGTGTGTGAACACACTAGGGCCACCGGGGCACTTTTTTCCCTCTTTAGGAGGATTGTTTTCCCCGACTTGCATATATGCATATTGCCCTAATGGGCTACTTATCTTTGTACATTCTCTAGTAATACATTCAGTATTGTGTGTTGTGCTCCAAGCTTCTTCTTCTTCCTTGTGTTGTTCGTGTGCTTCCGCAGACGTCTAACTCCAACAATTGGTATCAGAGCAGGTCGTTGCTTCATCTAGGGCACCATCGACACTCCTCCGTTTGCAGTCTCAAAATCGCATGAATTTTGGTGAGCATACTCAGCGTGTTTTCGAGATCAAAACAGCTTTGTTGTGTGGTGTCAAGATCGTGATCTGAGCTCGTTTCGGACTCCAAACACACTATCAAAGTGCTTGTGTAGGCTGTTTTGTCTTTTTGGGCCATAGGTATATACCAATTTTTGTTCGCCAGTACAAGCCGCCAGTATAAGCATCTCGAAGTCTGCTTTAAGTCTAATGGAATTTGTCTTGGTAGTTCTATTCAACTTTTTGAGATACAGTCAATTTTTTGCATCAAGGTATTTTAGTCACCGGCCATGGATGAAAGCAGTGATGTATTCTGTATGTTGGTTGTTGAGGATAAGTTGGATGGTACCAACTACCCATTATGGGATTATATGATGCGACATGTGTTGGTTACAAAAGGACTGTGGAACATTGTGCAAGGTGTCGAAAAATGTCCTATCTCACGTGCAACTGTTACAACCGCAAGTACTGAAGCTAATGCAGAAGGTGTCAAAGCATCTATGCACTTGTAGCTCATCATGGTTGGAATGTACATCATTTGGACATTAAAACAGCATTTCCAAATGGTGACTTGCATGAAGAAGTGTATGTTTTTCAGCCTCATGGCTTTGTGCAGAAAGGGCATGAAAACCAAGTGTGCAGGTTAAAGAAGGCATTATATGGTTTAAAGCAAACACCACGTGCTTGGTATGAGAAGATACATGCCTATCTGATTGCACATGGTTTTGAGAAAGTCCAACTGAAAGCACCTTATATGTTAAGTGTCCTAATGATGTGCTTCTAATCATTGTTGTCTATGTTGACGACATGCTGCTCACTGGTCCTATTGAGCAGCATATTGCTGATTTTAAGGCTGATTTGCATGCCTCATTTGAGATGTCTGATTTGGGGCATTTACATCACTATTTGGGCATTCAGGTTATGCAAGTTGATGATGGAATGGCTTTGTGTCAAATGAAATATATTGACACATTATTATAGCATTTTGGCCTTGAAGACAGTAAGCCTATTGCCACTCCTATGGAGACAGGTTAACAATTGAGTCTTCATGATATTGGAGATGCATTTGATGTTGTTCTCTATCAGTAGGCTGTTGGATGCTTGATTTACTTATGCATTACTCGGCCAGATATTGAGTTTGTTGTCTCACAAATGAGCCGGTTTATGCATTGCCCAGGAGTCAAGCATTGGCAGGCAGTTAAGCGCATCTTTCGCTATTTGCATGGTACTCAGCTACTTGGGTTGTTCTATCCCAAGGGGGGATCACTACCACCAGATTTGCATGATTTTTCTGACTCTGATTGGGTTGGTTGCTATGACACTCGTGTGTCCACTAGTGGCTTTTGCTTCATGTTTGGTAGCTCATGTATATCTTGGTTGAGCAGGAAGCAGCCTGCTCTGGCCAGTTCCAGTTGTGAGGCTGAGTATAAGGCAGCTTTCACAGTTACTGTTGAGTGTGTGTGGCTCAGACACCTTATGGCTGATTTGGGTGTTGGTCAGACTTTTGCCACCACCATCTTCACTGAGAGTCAGAGTGCATTGGCAGTTGCGAGGAACCTTGTGTTCCATGCTCGCACTAAGCACATTGAGGTGCATTATCACTATGTCAGGGAGAGGTTCTCTGCTGGGGAGATCAACTTGGCATATGTGGAGAAGTTGGAAGCTTTCCACAAAGCTTTGGGATTACTTCCTTTTGTGGAGTGATTTCCACATAGCTTGGCACTTCCTTATACATGAGTGCCAGCTTCTTGTTCCCCGCATCATTCCTAAGGGGAATTTGTTGATATATTCAGGTAGTGATGTGTGTGAACACACTAGGACTACCGGGGTACTTTTTTCCCTCTTTAGGAGGTTTTTTTCCCCATGCTTGTATATATGTCTATTGCCCTAATGGGATACTTATCTTTTTACATTCTCTAGTAATACATTCAGTATTTTGTGTTGTGGTCCAAGCTTCTTCTTCTTCCTTGTGCTATTCGCGTGCTTCCACAGACGTCTAACTCCAACAGACTTCTTCTCCAACCATACTTTTCTTCCCTTTGAGTTTGAGTTATTCTTGATGTAGAACCTTCACTTTCTTCTTCCTATGACTCAATTTCTTTTGAAATCAAATCGAGAACTTTCTTTAACTTTTGATTGGGGGAGTTCTCTCTTCATGTGTAATTTGATTTTCTGGTGAGCTCGGAGAACTTCATGAGCATTTGTAAATCTTCAAAGGAGGGTATATTCTCTCCAATCATGATAGCTGTAATGAAATACTTCCATCTTTCATCTTCTCTCAAGCCATTTAACATGTTATTAAACTCTATATCCTCACTAGGAGATGCATCAATAGAGGCTAATGCTTTAACAAGAGATTTTACCTCAAGAACATAATCATTAACTGATTGTTGTGGCTTCTTTTTTACTCTTGTCAACTCACCAATAAGTTGTGTTTGCCTTGCTCTATTGGTACTTGCAAATAACCTTTCTAGAGACTCCCAGGCTTCTCTCCTAGTATTCAAACCTCTTATATGTCGAAGCATAGTATTTGAAACTATTTGTGATATAATAAACACTATGCTTTTGTCTCTTTCAATCCATTCTTGCTCTCTTGCTCAGTCTGCTTGTGTAGGAGCTTCTGGTAATACTAGCTCCACTTCTGTACCTGTTATCAATCCCCAAAGACCTTTAGACATGAGATAAGATTCCATTCTAAATTTCCACATGGGATAATTTCTCCCATTTGATAACTTCTCAATTGATGCACTCAAGTCTCCCATGTTGAATTGTTGTAAACAAAGAAGATAATTCAATAAGATTAATGAAGGATGTGATAAAAAAATAAATAGCTCTTATACCACAATGTTATGTTTACAAACTTGTAAACATCAAAGTACAGAAGGAAACATGATGAGACCTCCCTAGGTCTTCAAAGGTCAAACAAATATTTCAAAACTTCAGAAATGAAACTTTCCTCCAAGCTTTCAAGAAAACAGAAATGGGTGACTGTAGAAAAATAACCACCAAAAACTCTCTAAGTAGACTTTCTCAAAACTAAGCACATATTCTGAAATTAAACTCTAGGTGGCATGCTTTACAAACAAAAAACATCAAAAAAGCTGGAGTATAGCTCCCAAAAAAATAGTTTGAAGTAAAGGTATGTGGAGACCTGCAACAACAAGGTATGACTAACTGTATGAATTGAAACCTGATGTAGATCAATAGGTAAACTGAAATATCTATGAAAGATTTTGATATAGATAGAAAGATATAATAACTAAGGAAAAGCCTCCAAGTCAAATCACTCAAAAAGATCTCATAACGACTGAGATATGGAAGTTTGAAGAGAAGTATGTCTTTGATGAGACACCGGATACACACAACTATCTCTACAAAAATGCCTACTTGCGTGGAGCTTGTTTGTTTTTGTTTTTGCATTTTCTATGATCTATTTATATAGTACAAGTTGTAAGCTTCGCAACGCAACAAGAATCACTCAATTTGGCCACCGACACTAAGAGAACTACTCTTTTTATTGAGAGGCTATCAATAGAAGCGCCTTCCTTGTCTAAAAATAGACACCTCTTCTTTCCTTCTTACTTTTATCTACTTTTATTCTAAATTTGGAGATGTGAGCACCTTCACATGTTATTGATTATAAGTAATAAAATCCATAAGCCTAAAAAACAAAAATTTAGAGCTTGATCTTATGTAACATTTTGGACTATCTTCATGCCTTCCTTCTTGGGTACTAGTTCCCAACTATAGCTTGTGGGTCTCCTAGGGTGGAAGGGTCTCGAACTTCTTGCTGTTTTGTTCTCCCCATTTTCAATAACTCCCAAAGGCTCAAGCTTGGTTTGTTCTCTATGGAAGAGTTGGAAGAAGTTTAAACAATGTATCAGAATCAAGGAAGATTGGAAATGGGCAGTGAGTATTAGACAAAATGATTCGATTTGGTTCCCTATCAAGGGCATCAAAAGTGTGGAGTCTTGGAACCTCCAAATAGTTAGGAAGCTTTGGAACAAAGGCTTTCATTTGTGGAAACACTTGTGGAACCAAGAAACTTGTCAGTGGATAAGACTTGAGGACATTGACATGGCCAAAAGAGTGGACTATGAGGAATTGCATCTATTGCAAAGTAGATTCAATGCTTGGGAACGCTTGATGACACAACTCCTCATAGGTTAGGGCTCTTCTCATCCTGAGGGTTTGAGATGGCACAATGGCAATAACCTTGAGAAAATTCTGATATTGAAGAAGGATGTGGATTTTCATGTCACACTCAATAGGAAGTGGTGTCTAGATTGATTAAGTTGGAGGTGGGACTTTAAGTTCCAATCCCTTTGGCACCATCTCATCGAGATAAAAAAGTTTGTGCTTATGTGGAAAATCCTACACCATGGAATCTAGACCAATGTAAAACCTAAAAGAATTTGTGGTGTCCCCCCGTGGTGCAAATGATGCCTTCATGACATGGAAGACTTGGGATATCTCTTCTATTCATGACCCAAATCAATATCGGTCTGACAGACCCTCGAGAGAATCATGTTGTTATAGGGACAAATCAACTAGAAGCAAGCTGATTTGTTGGGTGAAGCAATCAGGTGTTCATCATCACTATGGAATGTTATAAGAGGGGAGACTCTATGGAAAATATGGAAAGAAAGGTGAGTATCCAACCTTGAAATCCCTCCTAAAGAATGGTCAAGTGAAAAATCTCATTTCCTTTTAGGCAAAAAAGTTTCCAATGGTAAGAAGCCACCGCCCTTTAGACATCATAGAGTGTTCTTCCTAGAGAGCAACAAGGTCAAAACCAAGTGGGCCCAACATAAGGGGGAGGAGAGGGTTATCAACATTCTATGTAAAATTCTCTAGTAACCTATAAATAACCTCTGCTTTGTGCAATACAAGGAGTCCCATGGGTGCTAGGCATGTTCCCTTGTACATCTGTAATTTCTTTCAATTAAAGTTTAGAAGAATAGGCTTAGCCGAACTTCCTTGAAAAAAAAAGGAAAAAAGGAAATTGATTCCATGTTCAAGGCATATACACACATAGAAACACACGCACACACACATATATATATTCATGTTTAATGTGTGAATGCGTATTTATATTCATGTGTATGTGCATTTCTGTGTATGTATGCATGTAATGTGTGTGTATATATATATATATATATATATATATATATATATATATATATATATATATATATATATATATGTGTGTGTGTGTGTGTGTGTATGTATCCATGTTATCTATAACAACATCATGCAAAAAAAAGGGTAGATCATCAAATTTGCAACCAGGCAATCAAAAGATAAGACACGTAGCCCATCCAACCATATAACTTATTTACCCGACTTCTCTCCTTCCAGGGAGTTGATTATTTGAATTAGCAACTAGATGTCGCTATTACTTCAAATACTACTCTGTATAAATCACCATATTTATAACTTTCAAATCAAAAGTCATAAATTTTGAATAAAATGCCCACACTGTCTCCTTGGTGATGTTCATAAGAAAATCACAATATCCCAATGCATTATTACTTAATGGATGATGTCCTCAATGATATCTATAGACATTCACCATACACATGAATGTGTGTGTGTGTTAGTACGATGAGTATATATGATTAAGATCAATAAGGAGGGGAGTCACGCCCAATAAGGAGGAGAGCCTTCAAGCTCTCCGAAGCATTGAATTCGTTCTACAACATGCACCATTCTACATAGTCCACTCTCTTAGCCAAGTCAATGTTCTCGAATCTAATCCATTGGTATGTTTCTTGATTCTGGAGGTGTTTCCACAAACTGAAGCCTTTGTTGCCAAAAGTTCTAGCTTCTTGGAAGTTCAAAGACTCAATAACTTCCATGCCCTTTGTTAACCATCATAGCTTGCCCGCCAAGTTGATCGACATACCTTTCGAGTATGCCAACTTGTTATCGAGCTTAAAAAGAGCCCAGTTCCATCATTCACCCATCGAAACGTCAAAAGCCATCGAAATACCTAACATGCAAAACATTTTATCCATAGGGATCAATAACAGCTCCCGGATCATTATTCAAAAAAACATTTGTGTCATCGGCAAAGAGTCTCATGATCATCTGGTCTTGATTCAGGGGAAGAAAAAGGGTTTGAATAAGATCTAAGCGTGCCTGGTGTTTAACAAGGCATGTCGTTTCACAATGATGGAAAATGCACTAGCTTGAAACACAAGTTGAAAAAAAACAAAGGTCTCAGAGATAAATGTTGTCGGTTAAATAAAAAGAAAGAATCGTAGAGTGTGTATATATATATATATATAGAGAGAGAGAGAGAAAGAGAGAGAGAGAGAGATAGCAAGTTGCAACCGACCTAAATAATGGGAAAAAGGTCGGTTAGGGTAATGATTGTGAACTATGAGGCAACTTTCTAACATGCCAATCATGTGTCCTTTGAGTTGGCGTTTTGACTGAATGTTTGTATTGGTTGGGCTTTTGGTGGATTTTTAATAAGATTTTTGTAGTTTTTGCGCTGATGCGGGAACATCATCTAACTTGGATGATGGATGGGAGGATACCAAGTAGTTGAAGGCACGATTTTCACGTGTGTGTGTCATGAGAGAGAGGGGGGGAAGAGAGAGAGAGAGAGAGAGAGAGAGAGAGAGAGAGAGAGAGAGAGATTGAGGGATGCGTCGGAGAGAGAAGTTAGGGTACGAGAAGATTTGTGCAAGCACACTAGTGTTGAGATGAAGTTGTATGCCTTGGGGTTCTTTGTTGGTCTTCCGATTGTTCCAAACTAGTTACACTTTTGGATTAGTTCAAATGAGTCACCTTGTTTGGTTTTAGGGCTGTCTTTTTCTCAGCTCTATTTTAGGAGAGCTTCGGCCTCTGTATTCTATTTTATGTCTAACTGCTGCTTTGTAGAATACAGGAGATCCCATGGGTGCTATGACCGCCTTCACTTGTACTTTTCAATTAATCCAACCTTAACCAAAATAGTAGGTCTCAACTTATTACCAAAGACATAGATGTAGACTTCTATGTTGCCCTCATGATATACGCTCAGACAGTCTTTGTTAAGTATGCAATAAACATGTCGAGCCCAACGTCCATCATGTTGATTGCATCCATCCTATCGTTATTTTAATTGTATCCATCATATGGTGTTATTCTAATTGTATCCATTAATGGGAAATGAACCACCTCAAATCGATTCTGCCTACTAGTTCATACTTAATGAACTGAAGTTCTATCCAATGTAACATTGTTGGAAGCAACATAAAAGGTACTTCTTTTGTATGAATCAACAAACTGTGTGGTGTATACACCATAGAAAAATGTCCACAAGATGAGCGTCGAAGTGTGTCTGCTTCTTCTTCATACTCGACGTCAGTAATTGCCATGGAAGCAGCAGTTAGATCATCAATGGGAACACATCAATTCCATACAATGGTCAGAGCAATGATGAAGACGTTCTTGTAGTGGATGAGAAAGAAAGGAGTCCCACAATAGATGACTCTTGTCCCTCCTATGATAGACCCCTTCCACCCCCGCCTCCCATGATCTATTGGATAGGCCTCCACACCTTCTTTTTAAGTTTTGAAAATTGGCACCTCTCAAGTATGGAGAACAACCTTGTGCCTTTTTAAAGAGTTTCCTAAATATTTTGCAAATAGGTCAAAGACGTTATGTTATCCATTTTGGATAGATCTCCCAAACTTACTCTTTTTTCGATATGGCTTTATAAGGGAAATTGTGTCACCCATTGGTTAGCCTCTCGCTTCTAGAGAAGATGTCCGAGTTGAATATATGAAGGTGTGAAATACTTGTTCAACATAAGATGGCATCCATAGATTTGTGTCACCAAATCTAAACAAAGATCTTCTGTCCAAACATTTTCAATGTCATGAGATAAGAGAAAACCATTGAACAAGAGATTTTATATTAGAACTTGCCAAATGTTTGCTTTCACTATGGTTTGCAGAGCCACAAAATTAAAGATTTTCCTCTAAGATAGAAATCCATTAAGCACAAACAAACTTTGGAAAAGACTAATGTAATGGAGAACAAAGAAGTTGCAATGGTGCAAAGCGATGCCGCATGCATATCAAAAGATCATCCTTTGGATGCTGAGAGAGTGAAGGAAACACAATGCATGGAGAGGAACCTAAAAGATTTCATGGAGGTGAGATGAAAAAGGAGAAGAAGTCCTAAGCACAATATTCAAAAGAGTCCCTTTCCCATGGCTTTGGAAACAAACAACTTCTATAATTTAGAGATGGAGATGAATGACTTGGATTAGCTAGTGCGAATGCATCTCTATGGATATCACAACGATGGGAAAACTCCAAAGGATCCTCTTACAAGGAAGGCAACCAAGAAGGATACACCACTAGCAAAAAGGATGGATTCACCACCAACAATGATGATAACCAAGACAACGAGAACTCAATCATTTGATCTATAAAGGAAAACAACTAGTTAAGATACCATCAAAGAGTCTCTTTAAGGGTAAACTCCTTTTCTAGGACCCCTCTACCTCGAGGAAAAAAGATGATGATAAAAAGAAGAAAAAGAGGGAGAAGGACCCTCCCTGCAGAGAACTTAACCTCTATTAATGATCACCTTTTCTCCCAATGTTAGAGGGTTGTCTGACCCCTTAATAGCAATCATCATTTGCAACTAGATCTATGATAAAAGCCTTAAACTAGACCTCGTCTCTCTTCAAGAGATGAAAATTGATGGTGACAATGTTCAAAAGAGATTTGAATGTATTTTGTTTTTCAATGTCGATCTTTCCATGGCACACCCTAGGAGAAATAGTGGCTCAACTATTAGCATTAAAAGCAGGTGGTACTCTTGAATTATGGATACCCTTGTTGATCAAAACCATTTGTGGATTGGGGCTTTCTTAGGGTCCTCTAGAGTTCACCATAGGCTCTTTGTATGCTCCCAACATTGATTTTGAAAGAATTTCCACTTGGAAATTGTTGGACTCTCTACCCCTCAATGTCGTTCTTTGCGGGGACTTTAATACGGTGGAGATCCTTTCTAACAAATAGGGGAAACTAGGGCAGGTTATTTCTAGTTTTTAGAAGCTATGTTGCATTTATTCGATCAAATATTAAAAAAATACCGAATAAGTTTGGAAAATTCAAAATTCTCTGATTATCCTCGAATAAAAATTTGTATTCCCTCTTTTTTCGATCAATAATCTTTCGATCAAAAAGGATTTCGATCGAAAAGATTTTTTATTGAAAAAATTTTAAATTGAAAATGTTTTCAATCAAAAAGGTTTCAAATTGAATACATTTTAGATTGAAAAGGTTTTAGATTGAAAACATTTTAGATCTAAAAGATTTTACATCTAAAAGATTTTAGATCAAAAAGCTTTTAAATATGTTTCATCAATAAGAGCTATATAAACACTCATTTTTTTACTATGTGCTTGCGTATATTCACAAAGGATAATACAAGATGCCTTCTTTTTATAGTCAAATATAATCTCATATTATAATGCACTTCCTTTATTAAAGAATATGACCAACTTGTTGATCACAATGCGAGAGGACTCACATTATCTAAAAGTTTAAAATCTAAATACCATGGATTTCTTTGGAACGAATTCCATTTTTAATATATATTCTTATATACAACACACATAGCTCACACATGTATTCTTCCATTAATTTATCTATTCTCTTCAAACCACATCAAATTTTTGCAAGTTCCCTATAGACATGTGCTTCACTCTTGTATTAAATTGGAAATTTATCAAACCTCTGCATAATTTTTTAACGCACTATGGATATTTTCTATTTATTGGCTCCATATTCTAGATATAATTTTCATTAGCAACATTACTTTCAAATAATACATGGTCATTTGAGCATGCATACTCGTAGTCATATTCAAGGAAATTATACACCATGACATTCTTTATTATTTTCTTTACGTCCTCATGTTGTTTCCTCTAGTTAAATCTTTTGTAGCATCTATATATCCCCCTTTCAACTTAAGAATCAATGTATTCACCTACCTTTCTATCTATCTATTTGTCTATCTATCTATCTATCTATCTATCTATCTATCTATCTATTTATCAATCTATATATCAATCTACATGTCTATCTATCTATCTATCTATCTATCTATCTATCTATCTATCTATCTATCTATCTATCTATCTATCTATCTATCTACCTATCTATCTATCTATCTATCTATCTATCTATCTATCTATCTATCTATCTATCTATCTATCTATCTATCTACCTATCTATCTATCTATCTATCTATCTATCTATCTATCTATCTATCTATCTATCTATCTTTCTGTATGTCTCTCTGTATGTCTACCCATCCATCTATATGTTTGTCTATCTATCTATCTAAACCCTAAAACCATAAACCATAAACCATAAATCCTAAATCCTAAGCCCTGAACCCTAAACCCTAAAACATAAACCCTAAATCCTAAACCCTAAATCTTGAACCCTAAACATTAAACCCTAAACCCTAGACCATTAATCCTCAACCCTAAACCCTAAACTCTAAACCCTTAACCCTAACCCTAAACCATAAACTCTAATCTCTTAACCCTAAACCCTAAATCCTTAACCCTAGAATCCTAAACTCTAAACCCTAAACCCTAAACTCTAAGCCCTAAATCCTAAACCCTAAACCCTAAATCCTAAACATTAAACTTTAAACCCTAAAAGCTAAGCCCTGAACCCCTAAACCCTAAAACCCTAAATCCCAAACCCCAAATCCTAAACCTTAAACCCTAAGCCCTAATTTATATATCTCTACCTATCTAAACCCTAAACCCTAAACCCTAAACCCTAAAACCCCTAAACTCTAAAGCCTTAAACCCTAAATCCTAAACCCTAAACCCTAAACCCTTAACCCTAAATCCTAAACCCTAAAACATAAATCTTAAACCCTAAATCCGAAATCATAAACCCTACATCCTAAACACTAAACCCAAAATCCTAAACCATTAATCCTAAACCCTAAACCCTAAACCATAAACCCTAAACTCTAAACCCTTAACCCTTATCCCTAAACCATAAACTCTAAACTCTAAACCATAAACCCTAAATCCTAAACCCTAAATCCTTGACACTAGAATCCTAAACTATAAACCACAAACCCTAAACTCTAAGCCCTAGACCCTAAACCCTAAATCCTAAACCCTAAACCCTAAACCCTAAATTCTAAACCCTAAAAAATAAACTTTAAACCCTAAAAACTAAACCTTGAGCCCTAAACCCTAAACCCTAAACCCTAAACCCTAAACCCCAGACCCTAAACCCTAAACCCCAAATCCTAAACCCTAAATTCTAAATCCTAAACCTAGACCCTAAACCCTAAACCCCAAACCCTAAATGAAGGGTTTCGAAGGGGATGCACCACGGTGCGCTCTCCTTATCAAGAGCTCCACGATGATATCCTCGAAGTAGAAAATGGACCTCCTAAGGCCGCACACCATACTCCGCACTAAGACTACAAAATACATAGAAAACGCAGTACACAAGGAGCACGAAGATAGACTTCTTAGGTCTTACAAATGCGGTCGAACTTACAGTTTGTGACTGACAAAGCCACTATATGTTTTATTAAAGATCATATATAAAGAAGTGTCCTGTGGCCATTTGGCCTTTCACATGGACACTTACGGTAACAATCTCCCACTAAAGGCCAATATGGCCAAAGTAATCATGGGAGAAAAAATAAAGAATGATAAAGAATACGTGAGTGTAAGTATACAAATTATACCTCCCACCTGATGGGCATTTTACATAGTATACAAGTGACTCTGTAAGATCATGAATCAAGTAACCCCCATCAAGTGACAACACTGTCAAAAGCTATCATGTGGTAGAGCTTTAGTCAAAGCATCTGCAGCATTATCTCAAGTGTGAAGCTTCTCAAGAATAATGCTCTCAGTGGCTAAGAAATCTCTTATGAAGTGATACCTCACCTCAATGTGCTTTGTCTTTGCATGATAGACCGGATTCTTAGCCAAAGCAATGGCATTCTGACTGTCATTGAGCAAATGAGGTACATGCTGAGGTGAACCCCTATCACAAGCAAGAAAAGAAAGCCATAATGCTTCCTTACATGCCTCACTTGCTGCAACATACTCTACTTTTGTGGTCGAAACAGCTGTACATTCTTGAAGACGAGATCTCCAAGAGATAGCACCTCCAGCAAAATGAAAAATGTACCCTGATGTAGACTTACAATTGTCTACACAACTAGCATAGTCAGATCTGTGTAACTAATAATGGATGCCTTCCCTCTACCTAAGCATAGTTACTTGTCCTTAGTGCCACTCAGATATCTTAAAATCATATTGATTGCTTCCCAATGTTTCTTGTTAGGATTAAACATATATCTGCTCACAACTCCCATTGCAAATGCAATGTCTGGTCTCATAGTTACCATAGCATACATGAGACTACCAACAGCAGACTGATAGGGAATTTCGGTCATGAATTCCTTTTCCTCATCTGATTTGGGGCAATCATCCTTGCTCAATTTCACATATGTGGGTAAAGGTGTATTAAATGCCTTTCCACCCTGCATATTGAATCTGTGAAGTACTTTGGATATGTACTCACTATGAGACAAGCATATCATCTTTTACTCGTATCACGAGTAATGTGCATGCCAAGAATATCTTTGGCATCCCCCAAATCCTTCATATCAAATGTTTGACTCAACTTCTTTTTGTGAATTGACAATGTTGATATATTTAGGTAGTGATGTGTGTGAACACACTAGGACCGCCGGGGCACTTTTTTTCCTCTTTAGGAGGTTTTTTTCCCCCGGCTTGTATATATGCCTATTGCCCTAATGGGCTACTTATCTTTATACATTCTCTAGTAATACATTAAGTATTGTGTGTTTGTGCTCCAAGCTTCTTCTTCTTCCTTGTGCTGTTTGCGTGCTTCTGCAGACGTCTAACTCCAACAATTGGTATCAGAGTAGGTCGTCGCTTCATCTAGGGCGCCGTCGACACTCCTCTGTTTGCAGTCTCAGAAATCGCGATCTGAGCTCGTTTTGGCCTCCGAACGCACTATCGCAGCGCTTCTGCAGGCTATTTCATCTTTTTGTGCCAAAGGTATTTACCAATTTTTTTTCACCAGTTCAAGCGTCTCAAAGTCTGCTACAGGTCTAGCAGAACTCGTCTGGGCAGTTCTGTTCAACTTTTTGAGATACAGTCAATTTTTTGCATCAAGGTATTTTAGTCATCGGCCATGGCTGAAAGCAGTGATGTATTCCGTATGTTGGTCGTTGAGGATAAGTTCGATGGTACCAACTACCCATTATGGGCTTATATGATGCAACATGTTTTGGTTGCAAAAGGATTGTGGAACATTGTGCAGGGTGTTGAAAGACGTCCTGTTACACTTGTAACGACAGGTACTACAAATATAGGTGCTGGAGTTGATGAAGATGGTGTCGAAGATGATATTCCACAGATTCCTGTCCGTGCTGCTGTTTCTGTTGCACCTACTGCAGAGCAGATTCGTTGGGATGGCAGAGATGCCCAGGCACATGCATTGATAGCTTTGTCTATCAAACGTGCCATTATTCCTCATATTTGCTCTTGCAAAACAGCTAGGGATGCTTGGGATACACTTACCACATTGTACCAAGCTAGGAATGAGGCTCGTGTTGCTTACCTCCAAAAACAATTGGAGAGTGAGCACATGAATGAAGGTGATTCTATGGACAGTTTCCTAACGAAGATCAAAGATTTGAAGGAACAGTTGATTTCTGCTGATGAGGTTATACCAGATAGCTCACTTGTGCAGACCGTTCTGAATGGTCTTCCTGATTCATATCAGAGTTTTGCTTCTACTCTTCGGTTGATGATGAAAGGCAATCTGAATGCCTTATCATTAGAGGAGTTAGTCTCTGTTCTTTTGTAGGAAGATCAGTCTAGGCAGAACAGGTCCATTATGCGTGTTGCAGATCAAGCTTTCCTGGCTAGTCAGAAGGGAAAAGGAAAATGGAGTTCTTCTACTAGTAAGCAGAAATCTGCAAATGCTGCACATTCGAAGAACGAGGATAAAGATGAGAAGAAATCAGAAAAGAAAAAATTATTTTGCAAGTACTGTAAAGGGAATGATCATATCATAAAGAACTGTCCAAAACTGGTTGCAAAAGAGGCAAAGAAAAAGGAGACTGGAATGGTTGTTGCAGAAGCCTCTACACAGAAAACAGAGTATGCTAATCTTGTGCAGGAAGAAGAATGGGCGTTTACTACTGTTTGCAGTTTTGACCCATCTTCTCATGAGCAGTGCATGTCCGCAATGGACTCAGATGTTTGGTACTTTGACAGTGGGGCGACCAAACATATTACCTCGCAACGCAGTTTCTTCTCTTCACTCGAGCCTGTCCCTACAGGGAATACTGTCACATGCGCCAACAACTCCTCTTATCCTGTTATGGGAGTTGGTAAGATCATTCTGACTACTGTTGATGGTAGTTCTTTCACCTTGTCAGATGCTTTATTTGTGCCAGGGATCAAGAAGAATCTGTTATCAGTTTCTGCATTAGCCAAGATTAGCTTGGTTGTGAAATTCGTTGATGAGAGGTGTACAGTTCATGATCTATCAAATGGCGATGTGATTATTGCTTCTGGCATTTTATGTCGTGGGCTGTATAAGCTCATAGACTATGAAAGATCTGTGAATGATTCGGCATGTGCAGTTCATGATTCTCAGGCTATGTCAGATGCAAAGCTTTGGCATGCACGCTTTGGTCATCTGAATTTTGCTAGTTTGCTACGCCTGCAAAAATCTGATATGGTGTCTTCTTTGCCTAAGCTTGAGGCACCTGGAAAACATGTATGCGAAGGCTATATTTTGGGCAAAATGCAGCGTTACTCCTTTCCAAAAGATGGTTCAGTTCGGGCTACGCAGAAATTGCAGCTTGTACATAGTGATGTCTGTGGTCCTATGCAGACACCCTCTTTTGGGAATTACCTTTACTTCGTGACTTTCATTGATGATCTTTCCAGGCATGCATGCGTATATCCACTCAAAGCAAAGTCCGAAGTGTTCATGTGCTTTAAACAGTTTTTGGTTTTGGTTGACAATTTGTCGGCATGTAAAATGGGCACCCTCCGTTCTGATGGAGGGGGGGAATATATGTCTTCTGATTTTAATGCATTTCTGGCTGAACGTGGGATAAAACACCAATGTACAGTGTCGTATACACCTCAACAGAATGGAGTTGTTGAATGAAAGAACATGTCACTCATGGAGATGGCTAGGTGCATGGTCAAGAGTCAGGCTTTACCTCATAATTTCTGGCTTGAGGCTGTCATGTGTGCAGCATATATACTGAACAGGTGTCCCACTAAAGCGCTGCAGTCTATCACTCCATATGAGGCTTGGCATGACCGCAAGCCATCTATTGCTCATCTGTGTGTTTTTGGTTGTTTGGCATATGCATTAGTGCCTGAACAACATCGCAGAAAATTGGATGATAAGGCAGTAAAATGTATTTTTGTTGGGTACAGTTCTGAAAGTACTCCACACTTCGACTGTAGAATACACAGAAAACACAGTACATAGGGAGCATGAAGATAGACTTCTTAGGTCTTACAAATGTGATCAAACTTACAATCTGTGACTCACTAGACCACTATATATTTTATTAAAGAACATATACAAAGAAGTGTCCAGTGGCCATTTGGCCTTTCACATGGACACTAACGGTAACACTAGACCCCAAACCCTAAACCCTAAACCCTAAACCCTAAACCCTAAACCCTTAACCCAAAACCCTAAACCCTAGAACTTGAATCATAAATCCTTAACACTAAAACCCAAACCCTTAACCTTAAACCGTAAACCTTAAAACCTAAAGTATAAACCGTAAATCCTAAACCCCAAACCAAAAACCCTAATTCCTAAACCTAAACTCTAAACATCAAACTCTAAAACCAAAAGCCCTAAAACCTAAACCTTTAACCCTAAAATCTACAACCTAAATCATAAACCATAAGACCTAAAATCTAGACTCTAAACCCTAAAATCTAAACTCTAAACCCTAAATTCTAAAAACTAGACACTAAACCCTAAACTCTCAACCGTACATCCTAAATCCTAAACCCTTAACTCTAAACCCTAAACCCCACATCCTACATCCTAAACCCTAAACCCTACGATCGAAATCATAAACCTAAACCCTAAAGCCTTAAGCCTAAGATCGTAACCCTAAACCCTAAAGCCTTAACCCTAAACCCTAGACCCTTATGTTGGAGTTAGATGTCTGCGACACGTGAAAAGATAGTTGCTGAAAGTGCTGTAAACAACATTGAAGATGATGATATTTTGCATGTTCCTATTCATGTTGCAGTTCCTTCTACACCTACTATAGAGAAATTTTGTTGGGATGGCAGAGATGCTCACGCACATGCATTGATAGCTTGTTTGTCAAGCGTGCCATTATTCCTCTGATTCACTCTTCCAAAATAGCTAAGGATGCTTGGGATACACTTAACACTTTATACAAGGGAAGGAATGAGGCTTATGGTTACTTACATTCAAAAACAGTTGGAGAGTTAGCATATGAATGAAGGAGATTCTATTGACAATTTTCTCTTAAAGATCAAAGATTTGAAGGAAAACTTGATTTCTGCTAATGAAGTCTTGCTTGACAGTTCACTTTTGTAGAGTGTTCTAAATGGCCTTCCTGATTCAAATTAGAGTTTTAATTCTACTCTTCATTTGATGATGAAGGGCAATCAAAATGCCTTAACATTTGAGGAGTAAGTCTCTGTTCTATTGCAGGAAGATCAGTCTAGGCAGAACAGGTCCATTATGTTTGTTGCAGATAAAGCTTTCTTGGCTAATCACAAGGGCAAAGGTAAATGGATGTCCTCTACTAGTAAGAAGAAATCTACTAATTCTACAAAATCAAAGAAGGATGACAGAGATGAGAAGAAAAAAGAAAACTAGAAGTTGTTTTGCAAATACTATAAAGGAAATGATAATGTCGTAAAGAGTTTTCCAAAACTAGTTGTTAAAGAGGCAAGGAAGGAAGAGGTTGGAATGGTTGTTGCAAGGGTCTTTACATCCAAAACAAAGTCTACTAATCTTGTGCATAATGAAGAATGGGCATTTTCCACTGTTTGTAGTTATGACCCATCTTCTCATGAATAGTGTATGTATGCAGTAGAGTGAGATGTGTGGTACATTGATAGTGGGGCAACCAAACACATTACCCCGCAACATAGTTTCTTCACTTCAATCGAGCCTGCCCCTATAGGGAATACTATCACATGCACCAACAAATCCTCTTATCCTGTCATGGGAGTTGGTAAGATCATTCTGACTATTGTTGATGGTAGTTCTTTTAAATTGTTAGATGCTTTATTTGTGCCACGGATCAGAAAGAATCTGTTATCAGTTTCAGCTTTAACAAAGATTGGCTTTGTTGTCAAATTTATTGATGACAGATGTACAATTCATGACCTCTTAAATGGAAATGTCATTATTGCTACTAGCATTTTATGGCCTCGGCTATATAAGCTCATAGACTATGAGAAATGTGTGAATTATTGAGCATGTGGAGTACATGATTCTCAAGCTTTTCAGATGCAAAGCTTTGGCATGCACACTTTGGTCATCTGAATTTTGCTAGTTTGCTACGCCTGTAGAAATATGAAATGGTGTCCTCATCTTTGCCCAAACTTGAGGCAACTAGTAAACATGTACTTAAAGGCTATATTTTGGGCAAAATGCAGTACTCCTCCTTCCCAAAAGATGGTTCAATTCGAGCTACATAGAAATTGTAGCCTGTTCACAGTGATGTCTGTGGTCCTATGCAAACACCTTCTTTTGGGAACTATCTTTACTTTGTGACTTTCATCGATGATTTTTCTAGGCATGCATGGGTATATCCATTGAATGCAAAGTCCAAAGTATTTATGTCCTTCAAATAGTTTCTGGTTTTGGCTGAAAATCTTTCAGCATGTAGAATGGGCAATGCCCATTCTGATCGAGGGGGGAATATATGTCTTTTGATTTTAATGCATTTTTGGCTGAACGTGGGATAAAACATTTCTAGTTGAACATGCGATAAAGCATCAATCTACAGTTCCGTATACACCTCCATAGAATGGAGTTGCTAGTGTGCATGGTTTGGCAGATGTGCCTTGTACTCCTAGGCAGATGGCGAGGGTTCAAGTCCCACCTAGGCCTGGATGCCTCAAAAGTTTCCCAAGATGGGTGCCTCTACCTTACGAAGTCGGATGTGGGTGCCTCTACCTTACGAGGTTGGGTGTGTGTCTTTCCAACTCATTGTACTCTCAAAAAAAGAATGGAGTTTCTAAAAGGAAGAACAGGTCACTCATGGAGATGGCGATGTGTCTGGTCAAGAGTCAAGCTTTATTACATAATTTCTAGCTTGAAGTTGTTATGTGTGCAACATATGTACTTAATATGTGTCCCACTAAAGCATTGTAGTCTATTACTCCATATGAGGCTTGACATGGTCATAAACCTTCTGTTCCTCACCTACATGTTTTTGGTTGTCTGGCATACGCATCAGAGCCTGAACAACAACGTAGGAAATTGGATGATAAAGTAGTGAAATGTATTTTTGTTGGGTACAATTCTGAAAGCAAAGGCTATCATCTGTATCATCCACACACTAAAAAAATTTTGGTTAGCTCTGATGTTGTTTTTGTGGAAGATGCTATTGAGCCATTACTTTCATGTACTAAGGAGTCATCTGCTAGCTCCAAAGACATGTATGACACTTTTTTTCCTCTTTTTATAGGTGGACAGCCTAGTGCTAGTCCTAATGAGGCAGCTTCTAAGCCTTTACATGTTTCATGTGATAATGTGAATTATTCCATTTTTTATGCAAATTTACATGATGCAATTGGTGATGAGAGATCTGATATTGAGGAGGCAAAAGTATGCCAAAATGGTTGGTGGAGAATTTGCATGACAAAAAATTAGATGCACCTCTATCATATCGTACTCGTTCAAGCTCTCATAGTGCCTCTTTTGCATCAAATTGCTATGCTATGGCTACCTCTAGTCTCTATGATGGGAATGAGCATGTTTCATTTGATGAAGCACAAATTTGAAAATTGGATGGTTGCTATGCAATCAAAATATGATGCTATCCTGAAAAATGGTACCTCTTCTTTATGTGACTTGCCTCCTAGCAAGAAGGCCATTGGCACTAAGTGGGTATAGAAGCTGAAGCATAAGCCAAATGGAAAAAATGATAGGTATAAGGCTAGGCTTGTTGCAAATGGTTATGCTCAAGAAAGAGGCATTGATTTTGATGAGACCTTTGCTCCCACTTGCCAAATGACTACTATTCATAGCATCTGTGCACTTGCAGCTCATCATGGTTGGAATGCACATCAATTGGACATTAAAACTACATGTTTGAATGGTGACTTGCATGAAGAAGTGTATGTTTTTCAGCCCCATGGCATTGTGTAGAAATGGAATGAAAACCAAGTGAGCAGGTTGAAAACTAAGTAAGATTGATCTGCATGCCTCATTTGAGATGCTAGATTTGGGGCATTTGCATCATTATTTGGGCATTTAGTTTGTGCAAGTTAATGGCCGAATAAGTTTGTGTCAATGAAGCTTCCTGGTGGCTAACATAATTTGATCTAGACCATTTCCAATACTATTTTGCATTCAAGGAAGCCTTCTTGGAAAGATTCCACTTGAAGAAAAATTCGGCAAGAATTTTTTATTTCTTACACAATAATAGACAAACACAAAATCAGGGTGTGCAAGAGTATGCAATAATTTTTTGCATTCATCTCACACAAACTTCCTCCCAAAAATTCCAATTTAGTAACAAATGTCATCACCTAGTGGTAAGTCAATGGACTCAACCCACAACTGCATCAAATTATAATTATTCGATGTATTGGTGGCATGATTTTGGATGTCGTTATTGAAATGGCTTTGCAACTTGAACATAAAATTGGTGGTTTTGCAGAAGACTTAGAGTGGATGAAGAAAAAAAATCAAAGGACTTCATGTTTTTTGCATAAAATGAAAAAATCTAGGCTATGTTGCTGTTAATTATGCATTGAACCAAGTATACTGTGAAATTTGTGAAAATGGAAGTCATTTCGCTGAAACGTGTCCCTACAATGCCAAAACTCAAAATCGCTTGATAGTGAATGTTGTTATACAAGAACCCAAAGAACCCACAACTGTTATGTTCCACTCACATGCTTATGCTTGATTGTGCTCACTTTTCATGATTTTTCTAATAATTAGAGGTAAACAAGAAGTTTCTCTTTCTTCACTTTACTTTGCACAACCAATAACATTAACAATATCAGTCGTTATGCTTCAAACTTTACAAATGAGTTGTTATGCTTCAAACTTGATGTATCAGTTGTGATCCTTCAAGTAATTTTGAGAAAGAATGAGTTTGTAATGGTTCTACTGAGAAGATGATACCTTAATCTTCAGGTTTCTACAAGTGTACGACATGCATAAGCATGTATGTTTGTATGTATGTAAAAGCCTAAAACCCTAATCCTAAAACCCTAATCCTAAAACCCTAATCCTAAAACCCTAACCCTAAAACATGTATATGTGTGTATATGTGATGTGTGTATGTGTATGTGCATGTATGCATGTAACACACACACACACACACACACACACATATGTGTGTGTGTGTGTGTATGTGTGTGTGTGTATGTAAAAAACCTAAAAGCCTTATCCTAAAGACCTAGATCTAAAACATGTATGTATATGTGTGTGTATGTGAGTGTCTGTGTGTGTATATGTGTGTGTCTATGTGTGTATGTATATATGTGCACATGTATGAAAAAGTGTGTGTATGTATATGTGTCTCTCTTATGTGTGTATGCGTGTGAGAGTGTACGTGTATGCATATGTGTATGTATGTGTGTGTATGTGTATGCATGTAAGAGTGTGTGTAATATATGCATATGTATGTGTATGTATATGTATGTGTATGTATATGTATGTGTATGTATGTGTGTACATATGCATGTGTATGTTTGTATGCATATGTATGTGTATCCATATGTATGTGTATGCATATTTGTATATGTGTGTGTGTATGTATGCATATGCATGTGTCTATATGTGTGTGTATGTATTCATGCATGCATATACATGAGTATGTGTGTGTATGTATCTCTATATCTCTCTCTTTCTCTCTCTTTATCTCTCTTTCTCTCTCTCTTTAATCTCTTTCTCTCTCTTTCATCTATCCCTCTCTCTTTCTCTCTCTATCTCTATTTCTAATAAAGAACATAACAATCACTTACATCTATGTGTGTCTATGTCTCTCTAGCTTTCTCTCTTTCTTTATCTCTTTCATCTCTCTCTCTCTCTCTCTCTCTCGCTTTTATCTCTTACTCTTTTATCTCTCTCTCTCTTTTCTCTCTCTCTCTCTTGATTCTCTCTTTCTTTCATCTCTCTATCTCTTTCTTTCATCTCTCTCACTCTCTTAATTTCTCTCTCTCTCTTTCATCTCTCTCTCTCTCTCTCTCTCTCTCTCTCTCTTTGTCTCTCTCTCTCTCTCTATTTCTAATAGAGAACAAAATAATCACTTACATCGATGTAATTCTTTAGATCACTATTGTCAAATCCCAATCAATGCCGTCTCTCATCAAATTGCAAAGAAACGAGGCCAAAAAGCTCCTACAAAAGCAAAGCAAAGAAAATTTAGAAAAGAGAAAATGTAGAGAAAGAGAAAGGATGAAAGTATGCACATCACTTACCAAGACCCGAGATTGAGAGAGAGAGAGATATGTGTGTAGAGAGATAGATCTATGTGTGTGTGTGTGTGTGTACAATACAATCACAATGCAGGTGGATGAGTACAATGTATGCACGTGTAGAAACTGGACACTAGTAGACAATGTTCTTTATTTTCCATCATAATGAAATGGTGTAGTAGGAAGGAAGAACATGTACATTGCTGAATGTGCTAGGCCTATGATGAAGGAAATGGGAATGCCAAAATCCTATTGGGAAAATGCAACAACCACTACCATGTACATCATAAACAAAGCACCCACATCTGGTATGCATGCTTCAATATTATATCAATCCTGGGAAAATAGAAAACCAAATGTATCACATTTCAAAGTGTTTTGTTGTACTTGCTATCTCTTAATACGAACTGAGCTAATAAGTAAACTTGATTATAAATCAGAAAGATCTATATTTTTAGGATATGCATGGCAAAAAAGGGCTATAAATGATACGAACCCACAACCAAGGAGCTAAAGGTATCAAGTGGTGTCCAATTTGATGAGCTTTTACCTTGTTACTCTTCAAATATATCTATGCAAATGCATGAAGACAATGAAGGAAGGACATCAAGAGGAAATGGAGAACTAGAGAGCATGGCTCCTAGTGTAATGAAGGAATCAATCTCAAAAATACACTCATCATGAAGTGGATATATTCCTACATCAAGTTAACTAAGTGATGCAAGGAACAAAGACAAAGCTAAGATCCCAAAGATTGAAGAAGATGAAGATTTATGGATAGAACTCAATGAAGACCATCATGCAATGAAGGCATAGACCTCAAAGGCCTACAACAAGCATCAAAAGCAATGGAAAGGTATGTAAGAAGGTCTGATAGGGTAAGCTATCTAGTTTAGAGGCTTACATATGATTCATTTATATCTAGGCACTTTGCACATATGATAAAAGTGATTGAAGAACCCAAATCCTTTGTTTGTAGAAGCAGATACATGTAGGGAATGATAGGAGAGCAAGAATGATTGTCTCAAATATAATGAAGAGAAGGAGTTTATAACCAAAATTCATTATTGATCTCTTTTTGGTAGTCTCATGTATGCTATGGTAGCTACAACGTGACATTGTACTAGTAGTGGGATTTGTGAGGAGATATATGTTGAAATTTAGCTAGAAGCACAGAGAAGCCATCAACATGCTATTGAGATATCTGAGCACTCCATAAAACCCTATAGAAAGGGGCTAGTCCCCCTATACACTCCCCCATTATGCCTTGAATAGAAATGCAATGATTAGGAGTTTATGCCCTACCCAACGTCATGGCTAAGCTCATAAAGAGCATCTATTACCATCAATGGTCACACATAGACCTCATCTATTCATTTGAGGATACTTGAGGGTAGAGACTTGATTATATCTAAAAATGTTTTTCCTCATCTAACATTACAAAAATTCCTTTCACCAATGTATTACATCCATTTTGATTATTTAAATTAAATAGCCAAAACCTATTGGAAAACTTGAGAGTACACATCCAAGAATTAATCTATCAAAAAATATAGTATACAGACTTTTATCAATATAATGTTTCTAGGAAATACTTATGCTTGAATGTGCTCACTTTTCAGGATTTTTCTAATAATTAGATGTAAAAACCAAGTGTCCCTTTTTTCACTTTACTTTGCGCAACCAATACCATTAAAAATATTATTCATATGCTTAGAACTTTACATATCAGTTGCTATGCTTCAAACTTGATATATCAATTGTGATGCATCAAGTACTTTAGAGAAGGAATGAGTGTAAATCAAACTTTAAAGCCTAGATAACGTGTTTGTAATGGTTCTACTGACAAGATGACAACTTAATCTTCAGGATTTTATGAGTGTACGATCTGCATAAGCACAAAAAGCTTTAAGGAGTACAATTTACATGAGTCTTTACAAGAAAAATATTAATGGGGGATAGATTCTATGGTTCATTAAGGGGAGGTCCATCCTCAAGGCTATCATTGATATTGGGAAGGTCTAGTTTTTGTTAAGGAATCAGTGTGAAATTTCCTCTTTCTTAAGATTGTCTTTGACAAATCTTATGACAGACTTGAGTGGAACTTCATTCTCTAATCGCTGAAAGACATGGGCTATGGACAAAAGTTCATTAAGTTGATCTCTACTCTGCTTGGAAATGCAATTGCTCAGATAAACATCAATGTTTAACTCTTTCAAGTGATTAGCTTAAAATGCTCTATCAGACAAGGGTGCCTATTGGCCTCTCTTCTATTTTCTATCAGGGCTGATGATCTTAGCTACCTTGTTAACCATCAAGCTCACTGAGTTCATAGTCATGGCCTCAATCCACCTCTTAATCAAGATCAGATGATCATAAGGCTTTTTGCTGATGATACTAATGTCTTTGTGCATAATGACACATTAAGCATTGATACTTTTTGGAGTTGTCTAAATACTTTTTGTGAGGCATCGAGGTCTTAAATAAATCATTCTAAAATTGCTTTCAAAGTAGTTATTGGGAATCCTCCTCAATTGCTTATTCCCCATGGTTGTGAGTTGATCCCTAGTGGTCAATCTTCCACTTCTTAGGTATTCTGATGGGATTCGACGTTTCGATAGGGCAACAATGGAACTGGGCTCTCTCTAAGCTCAAGAGCAAGTTGACGTAGTGGAAAGGTATGTAGATTAATGTAACTGCACATGCTATTGTAATTAACACATTCCTTCTCTCTTTGATGCTTTATTTTCTCTCCTGATTGAGATCAAAAGACAAAGAGATCTTCAAGATGGAGAGAATTTCTAGGAACGTCCTCTCAACGGGTGACCCTAATAGAAGGGGTATCCCCAAAATTAAATAGATGAATTGCACTAGCCAAAAGAATCAAGTTGGTCAGGGCATTCTAGATATCGAAGGAATGGCTAATAAATTAGCAACAAAATGGTTAATTAAAGCGTGGAGCAATAGTGATGCCTCTTGGGGAGCTTTGAACTCTTCATACATAGCCTTCCTCTACTCCGTTTTGGTCTTTTGCATTTCTCACTCTTGGGCTCTAATGTTTTTCTCAGTTCACTAGGAACATGAACAAAGCATACACATCCAAATACTTTGAGGTGATCCATGGTTTGTTTCTCTCCATAACAGACTTTGTGTGGAGTCAATTTGTGCACACCACCTGTTGGAACCCTACTTATCAAGTAACAAGATGTATTCACAACCTCATCTCAATAAGAGAATGGTAACATACCTTCATTTATGAGACATCTAGCCATCTCAACCAAATTCCTATTCTTCCTCTCTGCAATACCATTTTGTTGAGGGTGTACCTGCATGTAAAGTGCATCTTTATGCCATTGTCTTGCAAGTACTTTGTGAATTCCTTAGAGATGTAATCTCCCCCTCCACCTGACCTCAATGTCTTGATTTGTGCATCACATTCTTTCTCAAAAAGGGACCTAGACTTTTGAAAGCATGAAAACACTTTTGATTTTTCCTTGATATCATATATCCATACCTTCCTTGAGTGGTCATCAATGAGAGTGAAAAAGTACCTAGCTCCTCCCAATGAAGCTCTCTGCTAGGTCCCATACATCTGAGTCTATAAGATCCAAGAGCTTTGAGGATCTGTACTCACTCTTTGGAAATGACTTCCTTGCTTGGTTACCTAGCTGACAAGCATCACAAAACTCATGTAGACCTTGGCCTTCAAGATTTGGTAGTCATTGCACTAAATGTGCTTTGCACATGATTTTTAACTTGGGAATATTGATATTTCCTATCCTCTTGTGCCAAAGATCAATCTTTGCAATTCTTTTGTTACCAATCATCACATAACATACCTTATTGTGTATAGGAACAACATCTAGTGTGAACAATCTGTCTTCTTTCCTTCGTCTGGCAATGCACTTGCCTCCTTGCTTCAACATTCATCCTTTTGCGTCAAATATAACCTGCATACCTCTCTCTATCATCTCTCCTACAGATATAAGGTTCTTCAAAATAGATGAAACATGGGGCACATCTTTAAGAGTATTAAGAAATTTACCTTCACCTAGCTTCACGTCTCCCACATGTGTAATGGGATGCCCAATGTTATCTCCTTTCTCCACACAACCTTTTGAGCTTGGGACTTGCATATGAACAAAAGATTCGTCCATACATGACATGTTATTAGAGCATCCTGAGTCTATATACCACTTTGTGTCCTTGGGATCATTAGTTGTTAACATCATCCTTCTCATCATCCTTCCTAGAGTTGTTAACATAGTTCCCTTGCTCCTTCTTCTTCTTCTTGCCTTTGTCATCCTTCTGATCCAATTGCCTTACACTAATCCAAATCACCTTCACTTTTAGCCACACTTGACATGGTTCATAAGATTTTCAACAAGCTATAGAACACCACAAATGGATCGGTTTAGGTTATTCAACAACTCTATACAAAATAGACTAGGTAGAGATGTAGGATACACAAAAAAATGGGGTTAGAGAGATGCACCAATTTCTCTGCACATAAAACTCATTTCAAGAAGCCCTCTTAGAAAAAATAAGAAACCTACATAAGATATAGAATGCACTTTAAATCTCTTGAATTGGATATGTTCCTACCTTGGACTACTGTGTTGTAGCTCCTTGAGCCTTGGATGACTCTGTCATTGAGCCTCCCAGAGTATATGTCTCTTGGACTTCAATGACCTACAAGACTTCCATGCATTTTATGACTCTTCACCTTCTTTTATAGCTTTTGGATGCCTTTCCTGACTTTTCCACCAGGACTCCCTTGCATGAACTTGCCCAACCTTGAGACCATCCTAAGTGATTTGAGTCGTGACTTTTGCCCACATTAAGGTCCTTTGACCCCTTTATCCAGCTAAAGCTTGCGTAATTCACATTTTCAACACCGAAGACACACAGATGAGCAAAATATGGCTTGAGACCATGCCAAGCATCATACGGCATGATATACTACAATGCTTTGGTAGGATGCTTTTTGAGTACATATGTTGCACACATAACAACCTCAAACCAGAAGCTATGTCCTAAAACTTGACTTCTGACCATACACCTTGCCATCTCTATGAGTGAACCATTCTTCCTTTTAGTTGGAGGGTGCCTATTTTACATGTGGACACATTTTTAGCCAAAATTAGAAAGTCTTTGAAGCACATAAACACTTTGGACTTTTCTTTCAGTGGATACACCCATGCATGCATAGAAAAATCATCAACTAAACTCATGAAGTAAAGGTAGTTCCCAAAAGAGGGTTTGTGCATAGGACCATAGACATCACTATGAACAAACTACATTTTCTAAGTAGCTTGAACTGAACCATCTTTTGGCAAGGAGGAAAGCTGCATTTTTCCCAAAATACAACCTTCAAAAAATGCTTAGAAGGTGTCTCAGTTTTGGGCAGAGAGGACACCATTGAAGATTTCTACAAGCATAGCAAACTAGCAAAATTTAGGTGACAAAAGCTTGCATGCCAAAGCTTTGCATCTGACATAGCCTAAGAGTCTTGAATTGCACATGCTGAATTATTCATAATTTTGCATAATCTAAACATTTTATAGCCCACAACATAAAATACCAAAAGCAAGAGTAACATCATCATTTGACAAATCATGAAATCTACGTCTATCATCAACAAATTTCATAACCAAGCAAAGCTTAAATAATGCTAAAATTGATAAAAAAGTTTCTTAATCCCTGGCACAAACAAACCATCTGACAATGTGAAAGATCTACAAACAATAGTAGTCAGAATGATCTTACTAGTAGTTAGAATGATCTTATCGACTCCCATTACATGATAAGAGGAGTTGTTAGCGGATGTGACAATATTCCCTATAGGGGTAGGCTCAAGTGAACTCAAGAAACTGTGCTACAAGGTAATATTTTTGGTTGCCCCAGTATCAAAGTACCAAACATCGGAGTCTATTGTAGACATAAATTGTTCATGAGAAGATGGGTCATACCTCAAACAATAGTAAACACCCATTCTTCATTCTGCACAAGATTAGCAGACTATCTTTTAGGTGTAGAGGCCTCTACAACAACCATTCCAACCTCTTTTTTCTTTGCCTCTTTTGTAGCTAGTTTTTTCCAAATCTTTATGAAATGATCATTTCCCTTATAGTATTTGCATAAACATTTATGCTTTTCTCATTTATTCTCATCTTTATCTTCCTTTTTCGATTGTGCGGAATTAGTAGATTTCTACTTACTAGTAGATGAGCTCCATTTACCTTTGCCCTTCTAACTCACTAAGAAAGCTTAATATTCAACATGCATAATGGACTTGTTCTCCCTAGGTTGTTCTTTCTACAACAAAACAAACACTAAATCCTCAAATGTTAAGGCATTTGGATGCTGTTTATGATGTATATCGTACTGGTTGTTGCATCTATCCAATAGGATTTTGGCATTCCCATCTCCTTCATCATAGCCCTAACACATTCAACAATGTACATATTCTTCCCTTCTACTGCATCATTTCATTATGATGTAAAATAACGAACATCCTCTACGTACTTTGTTTTTTCAACAATACATGTTTTGAAGTTCGTGAAAGATGTCAAGTTAGATACACAATCAAACTATGATTTATGTCTTTGAAGCATCCTTTTTGCCACCGCAAGGTAGAAGGTCATCTTCACTTAGCATGCGTATAACATTTTCTTGTGCTTATATTTGTGTTTCAAACACTAGCCTCAAGCCATCAAAAAGCTTCGGAAATTATTTATCTATCGCAATATTTTAGCATGGCAATGTCCATTTTTCAATGTAATTCTATTGTTCACTTATCCTCTGTATTTTAATAAAGGAGAGCTTTCTACCTTTTGAAGTAATATTTCTACACGCACAACGCTTATTAATTTAGTTTTCGCATTGGCTATTCTAAATGTTGATGAGTTATATGATTGTATGTATGTCGTTAAATTAAATAAATAAATAAATAAATATATATATATATATATATATATATATATATATATATATATATATATATATATATATATATATATATAGTTATATATAGTTTTGGATTGGTCAAAAACTATATATATATATATATATATATATATATATATATATATATATATATATATATATATATATATATAATTATCTTTATACAAGGCATCGTCTCGCAATTGAGTTGCATCTTGTCCATTATGATGTTTGGATCTTGGAGTGTTTTCATTATCATTTAGTAAATAAGTTGAACTTTGTTGACTAGAATAGCTGCGTGGAGCATTGTTCAACATGCATGGGAGTAAATAATTGATACACTAAAGTGTGGGCCTCGAGATAGAACTCTTCTGTCCTTTGAGTTCTTTGTACCTCAATAACGCTTACGTATGGTTTTTTTATATATTTTTTATTTTTATTTTATTTATATTTTGATTTTCTTTTATATATTTCTTTATGTATTTTAATTAGTACGAATAGCAAAACAAGTTTAACATTTTTTTCCAAAAGGGAGTTCGGCTATAGCCCACTCTTGTAAACTTCTTGTAAACTTAAGTTTAAGTAGAGAGAACAATTGTAAAACTAAAACTTTAAGTAACAGAAAGAACAACCGTAAAACTAAATGAAGAACTGCTGTATAAGAGCTTAGAACATATTTTTGAAGGTGGCGACATATCTACACAGTTGTCTCCACAAAGTGCGATGCTGCGCAAAATGTATAGTGGATAGTAAACTTAAAAGCTTTACTTTTAACCATGTATTTTAACATGGTTAAAATACATGGTGAGAAAATGTATTTTAACAATGTTTTTTTTTTCAAAAGGAAGTTCGGCTACAACCTACTCTTCCAAGCTTTAATCAATAGAAAAAACAATTGTACAAGTGAAGGGGCCTAGCACTCATGGGATCCCTAAGCATTAATGAATAGAAAGAATAATTGTACAAGTGAAGGGGCTTAGCACCCATGGGACCCCTAAATCCCACAAAGCAAGGGCTGCTTTAAAAATTGCTAGAACTAGAGAACATTACAAAACAAGTTAATAACCATTTTGCATCCCTCATGGCAGGCCTATTGAATTTAATCTTGTTGCTCTCGACGAAGAACACTCTATGATGTCTAAATGGTGGGGATTTCTTACAATTGGAAACTCTTTTGCCTAAAAGAAAAAGAGATTTTTTTATCAACCATTCTTTAAAAGGGTTGTCAAAGTTGGTAGCACACCTCTCTTTCCAAATCTTCGAGAGGGCCTCACCTCTCATAGCATTCCATGATGTTGAAGAACAATCAATCGCTTCACCCAATAGTGTTTGGTTCCACTTGATTTTTCCCTATAGCAAGAGGATTCTCCCAAGGGCCCACCACAACAACATTGACTTGGGGCACAAAAAGAAGAAATGTCCCAAGTCCTTATTACACCAAGGAGGAACACTACAACTTCTGTTAGCTTTTACATTGATCTGAATTCCCTAATGGATGATTTTCCACATAAGAACCACTCTTTTATCATGAAAAGGGGATGCAAAAGGGATTGGAACTTAAAATCCCACCTTAAACCTAACCAATTCAAACAATACCTTTTATTAATCATGACATGAAAGTCCACATTCTTCTCGAATCTCATAATATTATTAAGACTATTGCCATTGGGCCATCTTAGACCCTCTAGGCATGGGGGTGGTGCCCAATAAGAAGGAGAGTCTTTGAGCAATCCCAAACATTTAATCTTCTCTACAACAAGCAGTAGTCTTCATAGTTCATTCTCCTAGCCAAGTCAATGTTCAAATTTAATCCATTTGGCTTGTATCTTGATTCTAGAGGTGCTTCCATGAATGGAACCCTTTGTTCCAAAGCTTCCTAGATTTTTTAGAAGTTCCATATTGTTCAAACTCTTTTAGAGAGAAAAATAAGATTGAGCCTTTGGGAGTCACTTGATAGGGGGAGAACATAAGAGTGATAATCCCTTCCATCCCAAAAGGCCCACCAACCTAAGAGATTTCTTCTTTCTAAAAATCAATTTGATCGAAAATGCTTCCCTATTGCTCCATGCTTTAAATAACCATTTGCATGCCAATTTATTGGCCACTTGTTCAATGTCATTAATGCCCAAACTACCTTGGTCATTTTGTCTTATGCAAGTTGTTATATTTCAGAGATGTACATGCCTAGAGGAATGAGAAGTTCCTTGCTTGGGGATTAGCCAAGGCCCAAAAGCCAAAGAGTTCATATGAGGTACCTACTTGTGATGGCCAGATGAGTAGAGGGACCTTAGAGAGAACTCTAGATGGTGACTAGGCAAGGGCTATAAATAGGTTGGGACATGAGTCCCAAGTATGTCATTCTCCACTTCTTACAGTTGGTATTAGAACTTAAAGATATCTCTTGGGAAATCTTGTAACTCTCTTTTCTCATGCATTTTTCTCGTCAAAAGATCTTTGCACATGAAAGTGCAGCCTCTAGAATTTATGAAATGACTAGAGACCATGTCACCTACACGTGATTGGTTCTCTTAGCTCATTTAATCAATTTGGATGATTTTTCTTTCTAACATTAGCTAAAAACATGCAAATAGAATAGTGCTTACAAAATATCAAGATGATATGTATCTCCATTTAGGATATATAAAGAAAAGAGTGAAAGTTTGTGTTAGCTGGAAAATTTGTTAATGATTATGCACTAACATGTTCCATTTCGAAGATTTTTCCTTTGAATGCAGGAGTTTTGCAAGGAGAATTGATGGAATGTAGCTATATTTGGTAGAAAATGGGTTCCGAAGTCGACAAATGATTATCCGTAATCCTTCAAAAGTGAGGACACTATGGGGGATCCTGATGGGAGTGGTGATCTCTTTTTTTTGCTCAGAAGTCATGTGAGCTCGTGCCCATTTTTGGTATGGGATACACATGGGGATGCTACTTTCTGAGGGATACAGATCATTGATGCAGTGGCTGTGGAAGAATTTCGTTATATACCCTCCTTCCAAAGGGGCAGTGGATGCTCTTCTTGCTTCAAATGTGCATTTTCTCTTGAGCTTAAATTTGGAGAGCATAGAGATAATGGTCTCTAATTCAAATGTCCTAATCCTAGGTGGTACGGGCATGATGATTTAAGATCTCAAATGACAGACGGTATCTATTTTCTTTAAAAAATCACACACGGGAGGAGTCTCATTATTGGAGTTGCTAACTTTGAAGGGGGTACACCCCTAAATTCAACATGTATTTTTTTGGACAGAGGAAAATGGGGGCCTGTCTTGCTGAGCAGCAGAGGAGGGAAGGAGAGAATATATCGAAGGGGGCTGTCGAACCTTAGTGGGGGGGAATTCGGGGATTGTCTATTGTTTTGGGGTGGGGTGGCCCTTTGCGAAGGAGAAGCAGGGAAGCTGCAAATAGAGAAGGGGGGCATCCAACAAGCGGGGGAATTTCTAGAATTGTATGGAGGACTTGAGAATGGCCAGTGGGATGTGTCTAAAGAAGGAGCGCCCTTCGTGAAGAGCTGGACTCACGGGGAAAAAGAAGCGGGGGATTTGTTCCTTCATCCTAGAGAAGCTCAACCCTCAAAGTTCACGAACGGCGTGTACCTTGTAAGAATATAGTTGTTTCTGCATTGAGGAGGCTACACTCAAGAGTCTCTGAGTCAGGCGTCAAGAGTTAGCAGTACGCACTCTGAGCCTCGGGGGAGCTTTTTGACCTTTGTTTGATGCTTCTTGGGCAGCCGCCCAACTCCCAAGTGTTTTTGGGCACGCATGCACAGTGTATTGATGCACGAATTGTCGTATAGCTTGTATTGAGTACTTCGTGGAATGGAATGCGAATATGAGTTTATGGAAAGTGTATTGATGTAGGAATGGTCATATAGCTTGTATTGAGCAGTTACTGGAATGGAATGTGAATATACTTATATTTGATGCATGTCATGGAAGGACTTTCTTGGATTATGCAGGAAGAAATGGTCATCTGAGTTGCATGCAGAAAGTTTTACTCGCTTCCCAGTCAATAGCCATTGCTGAAACTTGATGTACGTGACATGGGGAACTTCTCATAAATTTGCCCAGCCACTCTCTCAAGACAAAGTGATTGCAAGTCTTTTTGGTAGCAATGATTTTGCAAAGGATAATTGCTCATAGGAGATGAGTAGTCTGAGGGAGCTTGAGAGGGGTTTTGCTCATCGTCATCAAGAAAAATGGGGTCGCTATCTCCTACCTGTAGGTTGATAGAGAACAGAAGAGCAGGTGAAGGTGAAATCAAAGGAAAGGAGGGAAGCACCATTTTTCCAAGTGTGTGGAAGTGACGAGGGAGAGCACAAATGTGGAAGGAGGCACGGGGTGATTGAGAAGAGGACTCAGCAAAGTGGACGGCGAATCTGGCTTGCTTTGCATAACAAAGGAAGCGAAGGGTTTTTTTGGTGTCCTCTCTGTTGTGTGCGACAACGAGGACTTTGTCATATCAGCAAGGGGAAAACCCCACTGTTCAGAAGGGGGGGGGGGTTAAGAGGAAAGATAGTGGAAGCAGAGGGTGTGTTGAGGGCATCGGAGAGTTCCCTTGCTTATTCAGTTGTGGTCACATTCGTGAACACACTGAAGAAGGGGATATAAGAAGTAAAGACAAAGCAGATCTTGCTACAGAGAGAGATCTTAAGTTCAAGGTGCAGGTCATGGTGGAAGAACTCATTCTCAGTGGCAGTAAAGGATACAGAGGTTTTGGGTTTCTATGCGGAGACGACCAGGAGCCTTGAACTCGAGCCTACCTTTCTAGACGCGGGATTGCTACGGGGTTTTGTGCACAGTGCCCTTCACTATGGCATTCCTGGTCACGGAGATGTTCCCTCGCGTTGTTTAGTTCCACATCAATGTTTCGAGTACAAGATCAAGTTTGTCAACGTCATGGGCAGACACTCGAAATAATGTGAAAGTTGATGTCCGTTGGTACTACCGCCCAAAGGAATCTGAAGGGGGTTGAAGACAATTTTCATGGCTCAAACGAGTTATTTTTATCAGACCATATCGATACACAAGGTGCTGACACCATTGAGGGAAAGTGCGTTCTGCATACTTTCAAGAGTTATCGTAGACTTGAAAATGTTGAAATTGATGACTATTTTTGCTGATTCGAATATAAAGCATCAACTGGAGAATTTCCTCCTGATAACATTGCAGCGTATTGCAAGTGTGAGATGCCTTATAATCCAGATGATTTAATGGTTCAATGTGAAGAGTGTAAGGGTTGGATCATCCTTCATGCATCAATCTCTCTCCTGAGCAAGTGAGGAAGCTAAATCATTTCTACTGTTCTAATTGCTGAAGGAGGCAACCGGTGACCGAAGCCTCCTAATGGTGGATGGGATACGATTGTTGATACAAAGGTGGAGGCAAACAGAAGCAGGAAGTGAGGTGCAGGAGACGATTAGGTATTTTGGAGGGGAGGAGACATGTCCAAAGACCAGAGATATGTAGAGTAATGCACATGCAGTGTTTGACTCAAGTCAATGCAGTGGATTTCGAAGACAAGAGCACAGCTTTCTGTTTTGCAGGAATGAAGGTAATCTAGATTGGATGGTGTACTTCTGTAAGAGCTCTTTGAACAGATTCCATAAAAAGTGCATCGTAACTCAACACCTAGGACAATAGGTGCATGTACAGGTTTTTATGGGTTTCTTGGAAGTTAGTATCTCTTATGTGCAATGAACAAAATCCTCTTTTTTGAATAGATGTAAATTTTGGAATTCCCTTCAATCTATACTTGTTCCACATTCATCCAGTAATATTGGCAATTGTCTTTGTATGCAAGTCTAGCAGCATGTTTGCATATAACAGGTTTTGAGCAGTAAGCACTTTGTATTGATACCCAGTCCACAATTTGTGGCTCTCCATGCTGTTGTTTCACTTGAGAAGAAAGAAAGAGAGGGAAAGAGGGCGAGTGTGCGTGTGAGCATGTGTGTGTGGAAAGTGCGTAAAGAGGAGAGAGTTGAGAGGGAGAGTGAAGTTTAGGTGAGAGTCAATATAGAACAACTTAGGTTGTGGGAGAGAAATCGAGAGAGAGGACTTTTACAAGAAGGTAGTTGAAGTCAAGGAAAGAGGGATTAGTAGGAAAGTGAGTGCATGCGTGTGCGAACAAGAGTATATGCATGCACGTGTGGGTGAGTATATGTGTGCATAAGAGAGAAAGAAAGAGGAAAGAAGTGAGAATGGAATAGGTTAAGGCGAATAGAAGAGAGTGTCTAGGTGTGTATATGCGTATGAGGGGGTGCATGAGAACGAAAATGAGGGGAAAGAGAGTGTATGTGTAAAAGAGAGAGGATACGAAACGAGAGATAAGTGGAACAAGAGTGCACGTGTGAGGAGAGGCTTGGGGTACATTCGAGTATTATTTGGTGACTTAAAGCAAGAAGAGTGGACAGATTTCGAGCGATTTAGTTGGCTTGGCACTCCTCATAGAGTTGTGCCACGAGTACGCTCGATGTACCAATTGTGTGGCACAACCCGTCGGCCCAGATTGGGTGCATTGGCCTAGGTAGAAAGATGTCGCAAAGTCTGCAATTTGGGGACTTTCAAAAGGTTGGCCCAAGGTTGATGAATCCTGGATGGACTAGAAGTCGAAGTAGGTTTGGACACCCAATGAAAAATCGTGCATATGAATGTCACGGGGTTGGTCCAATATCGAATTATATTCGGTGTTGGTGTTGCGAGAAAGTCGGGCACATTGCAAAATTTTGCCCTCGTGTGTCTAGTCCGTTGGACTTTGTTCCCGCATGCATAGACTGTGGAAAGAAAAGGTTATGGGAGCACGTGTGTCGTGCAAAAGGTCGAGGAGGTCTTGACAAAAGAGGTTAGTACGTCCCTTGCGACTTTCTTCATGGACGCCAAAGATAATGAGAGTTTTCTAGCAAGCATAAAAGGTCAATTGGAATGTCTTCGTGAAGAGCGCAATAGTGAGAGGTTCAAGGTGGAAACATTGGAGAAAAATCAAGCAAAGATAGAAGAGGTTGTAGAGAAATGGGAGGAGCAATTCCGAGTGGTGGTAGATATAAGTAGAGTGTTGAAAGTGGAAAATGAGAACCTGAGAGGACAAGTCCAGTTGCTTGAGAGTGAAAAAGTGGCTAGGAAGAGCAAGGGCATGAGAAAGGAGGTCTTGGACCTTAGAACCGGCTTGATGATAGCCGATTGCCATAGCGTTGCGATCGAAGAAGAGTTCGAGAGAGATGAGGAGAACCTCATAAAGAGACTTCAGCAAATAGAGCAAGAAATGGAAAGAGTGCAAAGTTTGATTGGTAAATATAGTGATCAAGTGGGTAGAGTCGGTGAGGATGTCCACTTGGAGTTAGAAAGGATGCAAAGTGCTCAAGTAGGGAGCGATGAGAAAGTGAGATGGGTAGAGAAAGAGAATGCAAGGCTGAGTAGCAAGCTCGGTAGGTGGATGAATCGGAAAGACGACGAGACGCGAGGATAGGTAGAGGACCCGAAAGTAGGAAAAATGGAAGGTGAGCTGAAAGCCATGTTGGATAGGTTGGATGTGTTCAGAACGGAGTTAGAAAGGACGAAGAATGAATTGTCAAAGTAGGTAGATGGTTTAGATGTAGAAAATATGAGTAGGATTTGGGAGGAAAGATCGATTAGAGAGGAAGTCAAGAAGTTGACCGTTCGAGTTGAGAAGAGGGAGGATATTCCCCTCGGATCTAAAAAAAGAATGAGAGAGTTAGATGAACAGATGGAGCAAATATGGAATCAGTTCCGAAGCATCGACTGAGACCTGTTCCAATACAAGAGTGATGTTGAGTACAACAAGTAAGGATTAAGCGACTTAGCGGCGAGGCTTGAGTCATTGAGGGGCACAACGGGTAATGGTAGTTTCCCAAGTCATGTATCAAGTCATGTGGAATCTTTGCGAGGTAGAGTTTGGATATGAAAAAGAATAGATGATGTGATGGATGCCGGTGAGGACGGCTTGGGTCTGATTAGGGTTTGCTTTGTGGGATTGCGAATCAAAGACGTGAGGATGGATGGATCGAGTTGGTTGTATGCTTAGGACTTTCGTTGTAGGCCCGACCTGTAGGTGGCATGTGCCTATGTGGGCCGATAGGCAGGTGGAATCCCTTTGGCCGGGTGGTCAAAGCCATGAGCTGACGTCGGTTTTGCATAGGGCTAGCGGTGTGCATTGCACGTAAATTTTTTTCTGTTAAGAGAAAAAAATGGAAAAATTCCTCGCTCGAGGGGGGACAGAAGAGAGGTGAGAGCATGATGCTCTGATGGGAATGTGTGTACGTGTTGTGGGGATCTGGGAATGTGTGGACTCTTGATGAGGCATGTTGAATCGAAGCTTAAGCTCGGCTAGGGTTTTGGCTGCGACATGTCTGTGGAAGAGTTGGACTTGAGGGACCCAAGTGTGGTAGGTGCTTTGTTTGTCTGCGAACTCTTAGGAAGTGTTCAGTTTGGATCTTAGGTGGTATGGCAACTTGAGAAGTTCTGAATCGTGTTGATGATGAGTGGTCCTGTCGAGGTGAGCTCGTGTTAGGCTTGAGTGATCCTTGTCATGTATCCATCAGGTTAGAGTGGTGTGGTGGTGACCTAGCATATGATCTAGTCGACGGGCAAGAAAAACAGAGAGATAGACAGGAAGGCAAGTGGGAATAGGAAACCCTAGGTCGAAGAGGCATGAAAAATAAACAGGAGGACTCGATGAGAAACGAGAGAAGAATTGGGGGTGTGGCCGTATAGCCGATAAGGGCATCAAAAATGAAATTTAAGAATAGTACTTGCTTACATATATACGGTCTGTGTAGAAAGTGAGTTGAGTATGCACATGGAATAGAGATTTGTGACGTGTTGAACGAATAGTCGAGAAGAGTGACGAGAGGGAATGTGGACATGTCTTCTACTTGTATGTATATTGTGTGTGACGAGCTTGCATGTGTGATGTGAGTGATGTGTGTGTGCTCTTTCCATTCTGACATTATGTTTGATGAAAAAAGTGGTCTAACATGTTTTGATGAGTTGTAGACAGGAGGACATGGCAACGAAGGGTACGAGAAGGTATATGAAATTGGTACGTGATGTGATTGGTTTTGATACTAATGCACGAGGGTTGAGTGTGGTTGCAGGTATGCCTATGGAAAGAGATAGAATAAGTATGAGGTATGTGAATGTGCATTCAAGTATTGTCGATGACTGAAATGGTTTGAATGCAGGTGCTAATTGGCTCCTCGGGGACGACTTCGCAAGCAGAAGAGGGGCGTATGTTAGCTGGAAAATTTGTTAATGATTATGCACTAACATGTTCGATTTCGGAGATTTTTCCTTTGAATGCAGGAGTTTTGCAAGGAGAATTGATGGAATGTAGCTTTATTTGGTAGAAAATGGGTTCGAAGTTGACAAATGATTAATCAATCTTGCGGCAATCCTTCAAAAGTGAGGACACTATGGGGGATCCTGATGGGAGTGGTGATCTCTTTTTTTTGCTGGGAAGTCATGTGAGCTCATGCCCATTTTTGGTATTGGATACACATGGGGATGCTACTTTCTGAGGGATACAGATCATTGATGCAGTGGCTGTGGAAGAATTCCGTTTTACCCTCATTCCAAAGGGGCAGTGGATGCTCTTCTTGCTTCAAATGTGCATTTTCTCTTGAGCTTAAATTTGGAGAGCATAGAGATAATGGTCTCTGATTCAAATGTCCTAATCCTAGGTGGTACGGGCATGGTGATTTAAGATCTCAAATGATAGACGGTATCTATTTTCTTTAAAAAATCACACTCGGGAGGAGTCGCATTATTGGAGTTGCTAACTCTAAAGGGGGTACACCCCTAAATTCATCGTGCATTTTTTTGGATTGAGGAAAACAAGGGTCTGTCTTGCTGAGCAGCAGAGGAGGGAAGGAGAGAATATATCGGAGGGGGCTGTCGAACCTTACTGGGGGGGTATTCGGGGATTGTCTGCTGTTTTGGGGTGGGGCGACCCTTCGCGAAGGAGAAGCAGGGAATCTACAGATAGAGAAGGGGGGCATCCAACAAGCGGGGGAATTTCTAGAATTGTATGGAGGACTTGAGAATGGCTAGTGGGCTGTGGCTAAAGAAGGAGGGCCTTTCGTGACGAGCTGGACTCACGGGGAAAAAGAAGCGGGGGATTTGTTCCTTCATCCTAGAGAAGCTCAACCCTCAAAGTTCATGAATGGTGTGTAACTTGTAAGACTATAGTTGTTTGTGCATTGAGGAGGCTACACTCAAGAATCTCTAAGTCAGGCATCAAGAGTTAGCTGTAGGCACTCCAAGCCTCGAGGGAGTTTTTTGACTTTTGTTTGATGCTTCTTGGGTGGCCTCCCAACTCCCAAGTGTTTTTGGGCATGCATGCACAGTGTATTGATGCACGAATTGTCGTATAGCTTGTATTGAGCAGTTTGTGGAATGGAATGTGAATATGAGTTTATGGAAAGTGTATTGATGTAGGAATGGTCATATAGCCTGTATTGAGCAGTTACTGGAATGGAATGTGAATATACTTATATTTGATGCATGTCATGGAAGGACTTTCTTGGATTATGCAGGAAGAAATGGTCATTTGAGTTGCATGCAGAAAGTTTTACTCGCTTCCCAGTCAACAGCCATTGCTGAAACTTGATGTACGTGACATGGGGAACTTCTCAGAAATTTGCCCAACCACTCTCTCAAGACAAAGTGATTGCAAGTCTTTTCGGTAGCAATGATTTTGCATAGGATAATTGCTCATAGGAGATGAGTAGTCTCAGAGAGAGCTCGAGAGGGGTTTTGCTCATCGTCATCAGGAAAGAGGGGCTCGTTGTCTCTTGCCTACAGGTTGATAGAGAACATAAGAGCAGGTGAAGGTGAAATCAAAGGAAAGGAGGGAAGTACCATTTTTCTGAGCGTGTGGAAGTGATGAAGGAGAGCACAAATGTGGAAGGAGGCACGGGGTGATTGAGAAGAGGATTTAGTGAAGTGGAGGGCAAATCTGGCCTGCTTTGCATGACAAAGGAAGCGAAGGGTTTTTTTGGTGTCCTCTCTGTTGTGTGCGACAACGAGGACTTTGTCATATCAGCAAGGGGAAGACCCCACTCTTCAGAAGGGGTAGGGATTAAGAGGAAAGACAGTGGAAGCAGAGGGTGTGCTGAGGGAATCGAAGAGTTCCCTTGCTTATTCAGTTGTCGCTGCATTCGTGAACACACTGAAGAAGGGGATATAAGAAGTAAAGACAAAGCAGATCTTACTACAGAGAGAGATCTTCAATTCAAGGTGCAGGTCATGGTGGAAGAACTCATTCTCAGCGGCATTTAAGGATACAGAGGTTTTGGGTTTCTATGCGGAGATGACCAAGAGCCTTGAACTGGAGCCTACCTTTCTGGATGCGAGATTGCTATGGGGTTTTGTGCATAGTGCCCTTAACTATGGCATTCCTGGTCACGGAGATGTTCCCTCGCGTTGATTAGTTCCACATCAATGTTTCGAGTACAAGATCAAGTTTGTCAACGTCAGGGGCAGACAATCGAAATAATGTGAAAGTTGATGTCCGTTGGTACTACCGCCCAGAGGAATCTAAAGGGGGTTGAAGACAATTTTGATGGCTCAAACGAGTTATCTTTATCAGACCACATCGATACACAAGGTGCTGACACCATTGAGAGAAAGTGCACTGTGCATACTTTCAAGAGTTATAGTAGACTTGAAAATGTTGAAATTGATGACTATTTTTGCTGATTCAAATATAAAGCATCAACTGGAGAATTTCCTCTTGATAACATTGCAGCATATTGCAAGTGTGAGATGCCTTATAATCCAGATGATTTAATGGTTCAATGCGAAGAGTGTAAGGGTTGGATCATCCTTGATGCATCAATCTCGCTCGTGAGCAAGTGAGGAAGCTAAATCATTTCTACTGTTTTGATTGCTGAAGGAGGCAAACGGTGACCGAAGCCTCCTAATGGTGGATGGGATACGATTGTCGATACGAAGGTGGAGGCAAACAGAAGCAGGAATTGAGGTGCAGGAGACGATTAGGTATTTTGAAGAGGAGGAGACACCTGTACCGAAGACCAGAGATATGTAGAGTAATGTACATGCAGTGTTTGACTCAAGTCAATGCAGTGGATTTTGAAGACAAGAGCACAGCTTTCTGTTTTGCAGGAATGAAGGTAATCTAGATTGGATGGTGTACTTCTGTAAGAGCTCTTTGAACAGATTCCATAAAAAGTGCATCGTAACTCAACACCTAGGACAATAGGCGCATGTACATGTTTTTATGGGTTTCTTGGAAGTTAGTATCTCTTATGTGCAATGAACAAAATCCTCTTTTCTGAATAGATGTAAATTTTGGAATTCCCTTCAATCTATACTTGTTCCACATTCATCCAGTAATACTGGCAATTGTCTTTGTATGCAAGTCTAGCAGCATCTTTGCATATAACAGGTTTTGAGCAGTAAGCACTTTGTATTGATACCCAGTCCACAATTTGTGGCTCTCCATGCTCCTGTTTCACTTGAGAAGAAAGAAAGAGAGGGAAAGAGGGCGAGTGTGTGTGTGAGCATGTGTGTGTGGAAAGTGCATAAACAGGAGAGAGTTGAGAGGGAGAGTGAAGTGTAGGTGAGAGTCAATAGAGAACAACTTAGGTTGTGTGAGAGAAATTGAGAGAGAGAACTTTTACAAGAAGGAAGTTGAAGTGGAGGAAAGAGGGGTTAGTAGGAAAGTGAGTGCATGCGTGTGCGAACAAGGGTATATGCGTGCACGTGTGCGTGAGTATATGTGTGCATAAGAGAGAAAGAAAGAGGAAAGTAGTGAGAATGGAATAGGTTAAGGCGAATAGAAGAGAGAGTTTCTAGGTCTGTATGTGCGTATAAGGGGGTGCATGAGAACGAAAATGAGGAGAAAGAGAGTGTACGTGTAAAAGAGAGAAGATAGGAAACGAGAGATAAGTGGAACAAGAGTGCATGTGTGAGGAGAGGCTTGGGGTACATTCGAGTATTATTTGGTGACTTAAAGCAAGAAGAGTGGACCGATTTCGAGCGATTTAGGCAAAACATAAGCATATATAAATATCTTTCTCTTGGGCATTAGGACTCTTCAGTTCAATGAAATTAGATATTAGTAGATATATGTTGTTAAATTTTGGAAGAAATTAGACATCAATTGGTAGGTCAAATGAGATATTCCTCTCAGGAAAATTTCTAGTGAGGATTTTCCAAAGATCATTACATGTGTCTGATGAATAAGTGGTTGTTTCATATTGGAATCTCCAATTTCAAAACTTTTTCTTGGAGAAGTAATCTAGTATAGGACCTATGATATACCTTAAATTCAAAGATTTTAGAATTTATCTTCATAGTTGGAAGATATTCTAAAAGTGGAGCTCCAATGTTTTTAAGTTTACCTAAGCACAGGTGTAGTAGAGATAGAGTGATACATTTGAATGCATATTTGATTGAATTTTAAGTTGAAACTTAGTGAAACCAAACTAGATAACTTGATCTAGATTTTGAATTTTAGGAAATTCAGAGTTTTTTTTATCAGTCTAATGGCTTAAATAAGAGGACCCTATACATTTTCTAGAGTTGTTCATCAAGTGTTCGACCCTTCCAATGAAATGGCAATAAAACTCTGAAAAAATGTTCAAATAAAGTGCTTTTTGAGCCTAAAGAAAGCTTGACAGAATCTATACAAGGCTATAAAATTTAATAGTCTAGTAAACATTAGTTAAAATTAAAATTTAATCTATTGCTATTGAAAATTGTCTATACAAGAGATGTTCTTGAAAGGAAAAGATTTTCCATAGGTTTTTATGATGCTTTTTTGATATGGTGTGATCATGATGGGCTACCCATGCTCTACATATTTTTGTATTGATCATTGGTTTATGGTGACTATTCTCTGTAGAACAGAGGAGACTCTATCAAAATTTCCAAAAGTATTTATAGTTCCATGAGAGCATGGAACAAGAGAACTTTGGTAGTTGTTCTCATTTCATATATTGTGGGTTTATACAAGTTCTATAAATTCCAATTTCTTGTGATTTAATATTTGACTCAGGTCACATGAGTTGATATTTGATGCAAGCCGCATCCTTCACAAGTCTAGTTGAGTTGATTTATCATATAATTTCTCATCTCTCAACTCATGATGACTTGCTGCTAGAGATAATTATGAGTGATAGAGTCATAGGAATGACTCTATTCTTTCCATAGAGGGCAGGAAACACTTTAGGAACACTTCATGATTTCATTATTATTATTTATGGTTGTGAGTACTCACCTATTTATTCTTATCATTTTGATATAAGTGTTCCACTCTAATCTCATACCTGCATCTATGTGGGGTATAAAGTTTGGTAGTATGGGACATCAAATTTTTGTATTTTACCTAGGTGTAGCACAGATCGTATGGGAGAGAAGTCTCTAAGATTGTATTTTTATATGATTTGGAGTTCATTCATATGATCTTCTTATTATTAGACAATAGAGGGGCAGTTGAGACTGTCACTCTATATGTGATCGCAAACAAGGCAAGTCCGCAGGCAACTAGCCTAGAAGCAAAAAGGCAAGGTTTGCACATACAAATTGTGAATAGGCCATTGCATTAAGAAACAATTCATAGAGTACATACTACTTTATTTGATATGCCTGAGGTTAGGCCATGCTTCATACATATTGTGTCTGAGGTGAGCTAGATGCTTAGCGTAGTGGGCTATGAGTGTGCACACATCTACGTATCATTTTTCAGCGTATTTAGTGGACTCACATTATGATCCTTATTATATCTCGGAGTCCCAGAGTATTATAGTAATTTGCTACAAATATATCATTCCTAATTGGAAATGATTTGATCATAGTGATGATCAGAGAGTAATGGTCAGAGAGTAATGGTCAGAGATAAAGAAAGTTTCATCCACTTGGAATAAGTTACATGTTACTATTGAGAAGACGGTGCTAGTTCCACTAGTTGCTATAGTTTCTCAACACATCTTTGCTCCACATGAAAGACTTAGTTCCGTAGAGTGGATTGGGATTTACTTTTGCATGAGACATGATTTGATCCATAGTTTGGAGTATTATATATTCCATATGATCCATAGTCTAGATCATTGATAGATTGTCATCTTGGATTCATAGTTTGGATCATGATAATACTTTCTTTAATTTCATTTCTTTACAATGAGTAAATTAAGCAGATTTACTTGAGTTTAGAGATTAAGCACTATTTGGAAAATATTTCCATTTAGTTTTAGTATCTTTTGTTGGAACATCAAGCTTACACTATGCTTGAGGTGGATTTGATCTACATCAAAAAGGCTATGGTTTGGATTATGCTTAAATATCCATTGAAGCATTCTTTTACCTATGCTCATTTATTATATTTTTAAAAAGATTTTTCATGGATCATTTAGCATTGTAAAAGCATACAGATTTACACATGTAAAAGGATAAAAAGGGATCCCAAATTCCATGAATTTGTGGTGGTTGTGTTGCAATCAATCAATCAATCAATCAATCATCTAAAAGTATATCAAACTAGATCTTCACTCTTCCTAAATTGTAGGAAAGTGAATTCATTCCCTCCAACAACTAATGCTGCCTTCATTTGAATTCAAAATCCACTTGTAGAAGTCGTGGATCACTTCAAGCGAATCACTTGTACATTACATGGAAGCAATATACATACACTTGTGGCCATCATTGTCTTGCTCCATTTTTTAGCATCATCTTCTTCAACAACAGTAAGCTTAAGAAGGTTGATTCTCTCTCTCTCTCTCTCTCTCTCTCTCTCTCTCTCCAGAGCTCCAAATTGGATGTGTAAGTACTACATGAAAAAGGTATCAGTTTCTAGTTTATGTGTACAAATTCTCAAAGCATGTGGTCCAGTAGATTGAGAGAAATGGTAGCTTTTTTGTCTCGAGGTCTATCTCTATGGATTCTTGAAAAATAGGAGGTACCACTGTTGATTGTCTGGTTCATTCCAAAAGAATATTTTGCTTATTTCTTGTACTCTTGTGCATTCTATACCACTCAACTCTATGCGTAGCACTCCTGCAAAAGGATGTTTTCCAATTGTAATCATGCTGGTTTCTATGAGCATTTGAGGTTCATTATTTCATCCAAAGAAAGTAAGTTTTATGAGCTAGTCAATGTGCAAACTTATCTTTTTGGTATCGACTCTTTGTGTTTGATGCTCCAAAGTACACAATGCGCATTTTATTGCACTTATCGCATGCCTATAAGGTCTATTTGAGTCTCCATAATCTCAAGGGTTGTTCTTGTGCTAGTTGGCTAGACTGAACTTCGTTGCTTCGCAACTCACTTTTCTACCTCTTACAAGCTTCTCCAAGTTTTTTTAGTGGTATCAGAGCTAGATCAAGATGGGTGACTAATTTCCCTCAATGATTTAGAATCTTGATCAACACAACTACACGGCTTGGAAAATCAGAATGGAGGCCTATTTGCAAGGTAGAAATCTTCATGTAATTGTAGCAGGTGATAAATTTATGCCTATTCCAAGATCCAAAGGAGGACCTACACAAGAGGAGACAGATAAGCTCACACTTCGGTGCGCAAGGGATGCTCAAGCAAGGTCATATATACTAAACTCTATCTCTGACTTTCTATTACCACACATTAGAGGATGCAAGACATCTCAAGAGACTTTGAATGCCCTAGAGACTTTCTTTTCTACTAGTACCAAAGCAAGAAAGATTCATCTTTGGAATGAGTTCACTAGATGAAGAAGACACCTAAACAAACCATCACAAAGTTTGTTACCAAGGTCAAGGAGGTTGCGGATCAGTTAGCATCCATTGGAGATCTGATTGAAGAAGAGGCTATCATGAGGAAAATTCTAAATGGATCTGGAGTTCTCGGACAACTCTTCAATCAAGAGGCCAAAAATAGCATAAAGGAATGTAACTCCTATCATGGTAATTTAAGTAGTGCTCTATATGCAAATAAGAAGGACAAAAAGTTGAAAGGCAAGAAGAAGGAAGAAGATGAAGAGGAGACTTCCCAAGCCAACTTCGCAAGCAAGAGTAAGTGGAAAGGGAAGAAGAAAGGAACAAAGCATGGCAAAGCCAAAGGTCAAAATGTTCAACCTTGTGTCATCTGTGATAAGACCAACCATACCACTCAGAATTGTTTGTTCAATGGAAATACCAAGAAAGGAAGTAAAAGAGGTGGATATGACAACAATAGAGGTAGAGGTGGACACAAATTCAACAATAAAAATAGAGCCCATAATAGAGGGGACTACAACAATTATTTTGAAGATCAAGCACATGAAGAATCATTGCTTATAATGAATCTAAGCCACAAAGAAGGTAAAAAAGATCATCATTTGTTCTACATAGGTTTCAGATTTTCAAATCATGTTGCAGGCAACATTGCTCTTCTATCTGATTTGGAAAGTCCAAAGCATATACATGAAGTTGAAACAGGGGATGACATAAAGCATAGTGTGGAGAAGATTGGTAATGTCAAAGCTTCCAATGGTAGGATAGATATTCTGAGTAAGGTTCTCTATGTACCCACTATCAGTAAAAACCTATTAGGCCAAATAGTTGAAAAAGTCTTGCAAGTTAGGTTAACCCAACATGGAGCTTTTGTGGAAGATTCATGTCAAGGCTTCAAGAATATAGCCAGAGGTGAGAAGCATGGTAGGGTCTTTACTTATGAAGTAGGAGAAACCAAGAACATACCTCTATTCACTTTTGGGTCTCAAACACTAAGTGAGCTTGAAGTGTGGCATAAGAGACTTGCTCATGTGAATGAAAGAACCTTGAAGGATATATGCACGGATCAAACTGGTCTAGGACTACCAAACATATCAAAGTAACACATGATCAACAGATGTTATGCATGTCAGATTGGGAAGACACAAAGACAACCATTCAATCACAAAGGCTACATCCACAACTTATTGGACTTAGTACATACAGATGTATGGGGACCAAGTCAAGAACCTTCATTGGCATGATCAAGGTATTATGTCTCATTTATTGATGACCAAGTAGATGGACTATTCTGTACTTTATCAAGAGTAAGAATGAAGTGTTTGATTGCTTCAAAAAGTATCTAGCACATGTGGAGAATCATACAGGTAGATCACTCAAGAAGCTCATATCTGATGGAGGGGGAGAATAATTCTCCAAAGAGCTTGATGAGTACTTGCAGGATCAAGGTATCAAAAGGAAAGTGACTACCAGTTACTCTCCTAAACTAAGTGAAATTCAAGAGAGAAGAAACAAGACATTGGTTGGATCAACAAGAACAATGCTTGAAGAGACGAGGTGGCCACATTATCTATGGGTAGAGGCTATTTCAACTATTGTGTACCTTGTCAAAAGACTACCATCCAGATCACTTCAAGGTATGACTCCTTATGAAGCATGGCATGGAAGAAATCCTAGTCTTGGACATTGCAAGGTGTTTGGTTGTTTAGCTTATGTTCATGTACCATCCCAAATAAGGGGTAAGCTAGATGAAAGGGCAGCAAAGGTAGTGCTTATTGGGTATTACTCAACTCCAATGGGTTACATGTTTTATAATTCTTCAATCAAGCAATTCATTACAAGTAGAGATGTTGTGTTTGAAGAACACATTTATTGGTTTGAGGAAGACAAAAAAAGGTAACTCTACCATATGATCTTGATTCTGATTCTTATCAATTAGGAAGCAAGCATGATAAATAGGTCCAAGATCCAAGAAGTGATACAGATGATTACCAAGATGAAAGGGAAAAGGATTACAAACTATGGAAGTCAAGAGGCAAAGCAAAGATGTAGGAGTGTGGAGAATGCTCTAAGAAAGCTCTTAGAAGATTAGCAAGAGAGAAGAAACAACCAGAAAGGTATGGATATGATTCCACATTTGTTACAAAGCATTCAATCTACTTGGCAAAAGAATCAATTTCAGAAGAACCCTCAACTTATGAGGATGCAAAGGGAAATCCGAATTGGAAAAAGGCCATGAAAGAAGAAACAGATGCATTGAAGGAGATGGACACTTGGGATTTGGTTCCAACTTCATCCAATCAAAAGATACTTGGTTGCAAATGGATATATAAAGTTAAAAGAAACTCAAATGGATCAGTTTGCTGGTACAAGGAAAGATTAGTGGCCAAAGGACACTCACAAATGCATGGTATAGACTATAAAGAAACATTCTCACGAGTTGCAAAGATGACTATAAATAAAACATTGATAAGCGTAGCTTCTACAAAAAGTTGGAGACTCCTCCAACTTGATGTAACAAATGTTTTTCTAAATGGTTGGATAAATGAAGAGGTATACATTTCACAACCTCTAGGTTTTGAAAAGCCTAATCATGTGTCTTATGTTTGCAAACTTAAGAAAGCATTGTATGGATTGAAACAAGCTCCTAGAGCTTGGAATTATAGGTTGGTTGCATAGCTTCAAGATCAGGGGTTCAAACCTAACAACTCAGATCCTTCTCTATTCATCAAAAGGGATCACAACGAGGTTACTTATCTATGTGTGTATATATATATATATGATATTGTTGTGAGGTGATGATCTGAATGACATTCAAACAATCAAGAGACACATGCAAGAGGAGTTCAAAATCAGTGACTTAGGTGAGGTCACATATTTCCTAGATATGCAAGTGATTTATACAAATGAAGGGATGTATCTAACACAGAGAAGATACATTCAAGAGCTAGTTCTCAAGTTTAGAATGGAGAACACAAAGCTTGCATGTACACCTTTGGAGATGAATCATAAACTTAGTATTTATGAAGGTGATAAAATTGAAGACATTAAAGAATATCAAAGATTGGTAGGTAGCTTGACATATGCTACTCATAAAAGACCAAACATATCATATACTATGGGAGTGCTTAGTCAATTCATGCACTCACCTAGAAGGCCACACATGGATGTTGCAAAGATAGTACTCAAGTACCTCAAAGGAAAACTTAATGAAGGTATATTCTATCCTTACCCTTCAGATTTGGATATCAAAATCTATTGAGATGTTGATTGGTCAGGAACTAAGGATGATAGAAGAAGTACATCTGGTTACTTAGCATTTGCAGGTTCAAAGCTAGTGTTAGGCTGCCGGATGGTTTGAGTATTATTCATAATATTTCTGTAATTTTGTTTATGAAGCATCGTAAAAGGGCTGGAACGATGTAACATTTTGAATGATCAATATGAAAAGGTTCATGTTCGTGTTGCTTAGAAGGAGAGGAGACTCAAAGATCCTCACCGGACTGTGCATGGTGCAGCGACCGAACCGCTCCGTGTTGATTTACATTTGAGTTGAAGCCTGACTTGGTGTGGTGTTCATTTGTGTTAGTTAAGTATTTGATGTTGTGTGATATAATTTAGCCATATGGTAAATTGGAGTTAGAACGTTGATAAGAGTTACAGTCTTTTGAATGATTTTAATGGACGTTGTTGTATAAGTTTATATGTATCGACTATTGAACATGAAATACAAATGGTGGAAGAGCACCCGTGTTTGAGGTAGTATCAGAATTATTTGCGCTCTGGAAATTGAATATGATTGTGTAATCTTGTAATCGAGTTTAATAACATTAGAGATAGTTTTTTGTGAAGAATGATGGGAACAAAAATTATTATAAAGGTGTGGGAAAATTACTATAGGGCCTCTATCTTAACAGACCCCTGTCCAACCCAAGAACCCTATAGGAGAAAATCTCTGTTATTCCTATTTGATGGATGCAATTTAGGTGGGAATAAAGAGATAACAATTAACATTAGTTAAGAAAGTTAACACTGGTGCCAGTCATGGGGCTTGGAATTCAAGTTAGAATTATAAGAATCACTATGCAAGAACGGTTTCGTATGAATGTCTACAGAGAAGATCTCGTAGTTCATGCATATAACACGTTCCGATGAAAGTTATCTGAAATATCGGAATGACAAGCACCCTTGGAAAGTGAACAGTGAGTTTGGGACATCGTCACGAGGTGACAATGAAGGTCCATCATCTGAGGGAGGAAGTGTGACACGAACAAGTGGGCTTGTGCCACCGCATTTCCTTGTTTCTGGGTTGGAGAGCATACCGGAATTGAGTCCACTGTGATTTAATGACAATCTGATAAGTGGTTCTACTAAAGAGCTTACTGATAATATGGTACTTTTTGATAGAGGTTCAAAATTTGCAGTAGACCCCGATAGCAATGGATTGGTGTTCAGTGACACTACCGAGTTTGGTGAAGATTCGATGGGTGCAGAAGTGATCAAAAATCGTAGTGAAGGAACTAATCAAGTTGTGCAGACACGTTTCGGTAAGACAACTACTAAAATTTTTGAACTAGGAGTAAAGGAACGACAATGGATGTTCACTAAGGCAACTCGATGGGCTAGAGAAGAATTGCCAATTTTTGCTGATCCTATACTAGTCACTCAATAACTAGCAGAACCGTCAAAATCTACATGGGAGTCAGTTGCAATTCAGTCAGGAATTTCACTGGCATCAACATCAAATTGTAGTAGTTCTAGTGCTGCCTAGGACATCTTATCCAAAGCTTTGATTACCATCCCCTTGGGACAATTATTAACTTTGGTACCAGGAATTCGGCACCAATTTCAACAGCAGCTTGAGGCGAGCTCAACCCGTGCACCTGCCACTGCTACAATTAACCTAGAAATGGACTCTATGGTAGATCATGATGTTCCCTTAATCACTGTGTGGTTCAAATATCATAAAATATCTTAGGTATTTATTGATGGAGGGTCAGGAGTGAACATTGCCACGGTGGCAATTTGTAAGAAGCTGGGATGGAATCATATTGAACCTGTTAATTTTTTTGTGTGAATGGCCGATCAATCCCGAGCTCACCCGGTGGGGTTGGTACGAGATATTCCTATTACCCTATAAGGGGCAATGTCTAAAATGACCTTTTTTGTGATGGAATTGCCCGAATCTAGTTTAGGCTACAATCTATTATTTGGTAGACCTTGGCTAAAACAAGCTAAAGTGCTACAAGATTGGTCCTCCCAAGAGCTTATTTTTAAATGTAATCATCAGAAATACATGGTTCACCTCAACGATATGAACCCTTGTGGTTTGCATGCACGACCTTATGTCGTTGAACCTGTGCATATGCTCGAGGGGTTATCTGATGATGAGGAAGAAGCATTCCTTAATGCTAACCAGGATTTACTATCCTTGGGAACCATTGACTTACAACAACTAATAGATACTTAGTCCGCAGGGACCTGTAAGATGCAGCCACTCATGCAAGATGCTATTAAGTCCACAAATAATCTTTTAGGCTCTCGGGACATGGAGTAGTTGTTTCAACATCCCGACATTTTTATGTACTCGAAGATCAACTCGTTACTTGTAACATAGGAGATGATGCTAGCCCACGTCCAGTAAAGATTCATGGAAGTGCATCAATGAAGTGGACACAAAAGAAGAAGGACCATGTAGGGAGTTCCAAGAAGCACATGTCAAATTTTCAGAAGAAATCCCTATATGTATAGTGACTTTTGTCACTAAAAAACATTGTAAATACCATTGTCTATTTTTACAAATCTGTTTTGTTCAAGCCGAGGAGTCCTTAAGCTTGAGGAGTATTAGAAGTAGCATCCTACCAATTTTCATAATTTTTAGACTCCGTTTGATCCCCCAAATAAGCCTTGGAACCTAATTTTTAACTAGTCCGGACACTAGGTCTAGACAGGGCCAAAACCACTCAAAAAACTATAAAAAGGAGAGCATTTTAGAGGTTAGCTTGTTGTAGATTTCATCTTTGTAAGAGAGTTCTTTTGTAATCCAAGTTCTTCCATTGTTCTACTCTTTGCTCTAACCTTGTGCGCGTGTGTGTGTATGTGTGTGCATGTTTGTATGCTTTCACTCACGCACTTGTGCACTTCACTTGCTCTTGGTCTTCATGTCGGTCCTCATGTCTTTGCGGATTGACATTTATGAGGTGGAGCTCCTCACGTTGGTACTTGTCATTGTGCTAGAGTGACACCAAATTTGGCGTCGTTGCTGGGGAGAGAGCTCGTAGGACGAGCATGTGATGGTAAGACGTAGAGTAGCGATGTTGGAAGGTAAAAAAATCACCATTTTCAGTTTAGTTTCTAAGTTTTTCTTCTTCATCATCTTCATCATCATCACCATCTTCTCCCATCTTCATCTTCTCTGATTTTTTCTCATTTTCGAGTGTATATTCACCTCGTTTTTCACTTGCGACTGTGAGGAACAAGCGCAGACGGTGTTCAGAGCTGAAGTGCTAAAGAAATCGCCTTGAAATCCACTTAAAACATCGAAACTCGTAGTGGCAGTATCCCGGAGTGACAAGACCTGCGTCTGGTATCGCGACAGTGGTATCGTGAGTTTGGAGGGTGACATTGCAGATACAGGCACATAGGAGTGATAAGGAGAACCTAAGGTACACATATCTACAAAATTTTTTGAATTTGGGCTTAAAAATCTCCAAGTATCGTGTCCGGTTGAGTTTTGGTATCGCGATACCAGAATTCCCGAATATCGCGATACTTATTGAGGTATCGTATCATGCACGCCCACTTGAGGTATCACGATACCATTTCGGTATGGTATCGTCAAGTGCTGGTATCGCGATCGCGGTCGCCTCGATTGTATCGTATCGTCTCGGTCATGGTATCATATCGTGGAAGGAGCGGTATCGTATCGTGCCTATTCTAGTATCGTATCGTGCAAAAAAGTGGTATCGTATCGTCCATCGAACCAATATCGTATCGTGAGAGTTCTAGTATCGTATCGTGGGTTTTACTAGTATCGTATCGTGTCAATTTTTGGTATCGTATCGCCTGTCACCTTCGTATCATATCATGAGCAAACCGGTGTCGTATCGCGTGATTGTTGGTACCGTATTGTGTAGTGTTCAGGTATCGTATTGTCCACTAACTTGGTATCGTATCGTCGAATGCAGAGGTATCGTATCGTGTAAATTTTGGTATCGTATCGTGAGGTGACTTGGTATCGTATTGTGGCCATTTCTAGTATCGTATCGTGCAAGTTGGTATTGCCTTGGTGGTATCGTATCGTGGAAAATCTGGTATCATATCGCCTGTCCTGAGACACTCCCTGAGAGATCATGTTTCCCTGCTTTAACCCCAGAACCCTGAACTGGCATAACTTTCTCATACGAAATCCGTTCGAAGTGATTTTGGCTTTGTTGGAAAGCTCGTGGGAAGTACTACCAAAGGGATTATTAGATATATTATTTTGAAGTTGACCCTCAGGTGGGACTAGGAAGCAAGGGGTTTCACAAGATATTGAGCAATACAAAGGACAATTTTGGACTTGTAGACAAGGCTTATGAACCTGAGATTAAGTAGACACCCAGGAAGAGATAGATAAAGTATCAAATCATCTGAGGCTAGTGTCAACCATACAACCAAGTTGGGGATTCACAATTCAGTGGTCAGCACTACGTGCTGAGTTCACATACGAGTGAGTCAGAAATGTCACTTAACTGGGAGAGACTCTTGGCTTCTGAAGACATGCATAGTTCAGTATCTAGGGAAGGTTTTATGTCTATAGTGGAAGGGGAATATCGGATGTCTCTTCAATACATATCCACTAACTTGCAAGGAATACCCATCTACCTCGATGGCCTACACAGGTCAGTAGCAAGAATGATAAACACTATAGAATCTGAAATAGTTCCAAGACCAGCTATCAAGTATGAAGGTGGAGTTTACATGGACAAGATGGGCCAGATCTATGTAGTAACCAAAAACCCTGATCAAATTAATGATAGAGGAGAATTAGAGGGACAAGGAGAACCAAGAGTGGAGACATGGTGACTACCCCTAGGGGAAAGTCAGTAATGACTCAAGTATTGCAAGTGGACAGGATATCCCAAGATGACTATTTGTTGGTTATCTTGGAGCTTTCGGGAGAACCAAGAGTGGAGACATGGTGACTACCCCTAGGGGAAAGTCACTAATGAATCAAGTATTGCAAGCGGATAGGATATCCCAAGATGACTATTTGATGGAGGTATACTTGGTACATGGATCAGACCTACTCCTACAAACTGATTCAGTGACACAAGGGGAGGGTATAAGCCCAATAACTATATACGAGTTTAGGGATCCAGAAAATCCTTCTAGAGCTACCTACCTAGACCAAAATCAAAGGAGATATTGGCATGTAAATGAAGTGGAGGGGTCGAGATTAAAGTACATGGATTTGCTTATGTTTCCTCCTCAAGATCAGGCAACTACTTCACAAAACCCATTCCAAAAGCAACACAGAACGGAGAATGTGATGTCAGGACGAACGAGCCAACGTAGTATGCCAAACAGATCAGAGGTGCAATCCACCATGCCAAGACTTAACTCCCACAACCAAACTAGCCAAGGAATGGGAAATATGAATAGAACCACTTTTAGGGCAGAACCACCCCAAGGTGTAGGAGCTGGAATACACCCCATAAAAACCACTATTCCCACCACAATTCGATCCCCAGAGCCCGATAGAAGACTCAGACCAATTCAATTGGCCAATTATATGCAAAATCATTATGATGGCATAGGAGAGCCCTATGAACACATTGCAGAATACAGGCAGGTGTTGCGAGCGGAGCAAGTGGATGATATTTTCATGCAATATGAATCCTTTGGGCTAACCCTCACGTGAATAGCCTTAACTTGGTTTCAATTCTTGGATCCAAATTCCTTTGGCAATATCGAACAATTCTTCCAAGAATTTATTTGGGAATTCACTAAGCAAGGGATCAAGCACAATTCCTCATCCTTACTACATAGTTTCAAACAAGCTCCTAATGAGACAGTAAAAAATGCAGCACAAGGATTTAATCAATATGTAACCTGATGCCCTGTGATAGAGAGACCTTCTCAGCAAAAAATGATATCCTTATTTTTAGAAGGTCTAACAAATGGAACATTGAGAATCTTAGTGTACGTGAAACGATTGCAAACCTTGAGTGAGTGTCTTCAAGAATGCATTGATTTGGAAGAAAACTTAGCTAAGGATCTCAAAATCACACAAGATCCTACCAAAACAGAGGATACAAGGAGCAATGAGACTTCTAACTCGCGTTATGTGGAGGAAGTGGCAGCGTTAGTGGCCAAGAAATTAGGAATACAAGGACAAAGGAACAACTAGAACTCCTCCTTGAGAGTGTCAATGTTAGGAAGTTGCACACTTTGCGGTGGAGATCATCCATCTTGTGTCTGCACTAGAGAAGGATTAGGGTTGTCACAATCTTACCCTTACGATGGACAACCAACTCAAGAGCCTAACATGTCCTCTTACAGTGAGCAAAAGTACATCAACTACAAATCGAAAACTATCCAATGAATAGACAGCCACGACCATTTGTACCACCCCAATGTAGACCATACGGGTACCCTCCTAAAGAACAAGTCAGAGAAGTTCCGAGGTATAACCCATGTCTAGAATCATGAGGAGCAACTAAACCATATGAACATGGAGGATATAGCCAACCTCATCCTATACTAGGACAACAACCATCCCACCCACTAGCTCCGACACAAGGGCAGAATATCACAATACAAGTTGTTTGTCTTGAGTGTGGAAAGGAACAACTCTTGAGAGATTGTCCCGGACATCCCTCTACTGCACCAAAGATTACACCCGTTAATGTAGCAGGCTTAGTAGGGGATTCAAGTTCCAATAGTGATAATGTGGCTCCTATATATGCAATTACTAGGGCACAAGCCTTACAATAGCCTAAACCAGTTGAGCAATTAGAATCAAGTGATTCAGGAGAGCCTAGTAAGAGAAAAACAAGAACATGGAAGGATACTAGAGAGAAAGCCAATAATAAGTGGACCAAAAAGTTATCCGAACTAGAAGAAAGCCTGAAAGACACAAGAACAAAAATAGAAGATATTGCCTCTTTAAGCCCCTCGCATGTCAAAACTCCAATCACACCACCTCATCCCCAACCTCAACCCACCCACCAACCATTGTAAATAGACCACAACCAAGAACTGTTCTTGCAGATCCAACCCCAGAACACTTGGACATGATGTTCAAGGCATACCAGGCTCGACTTCAAGAAGAGCCAACACCTACAAACCTAGACAAGAGCTACCCTATAGCCGATTTAGAGATTGAACGAACAAAAATGTGCATAAAAATGGTGGAACTAGCTCAAGCTATGTTCGAGGCTAATCAATCATTCAATTAGACAAATGCTATTACACCATGTTTGCATCTCCAAGACTTACTAGATAGATTAGAGCAGTTGGTAAATAAACCTCAAGTTTCTTTACCTCCACAGGCTCAACCAACTGTTGAAAGAGAAAGCTCATCACCAAAGAACGTCTATGTTCGTGACTCCATAGATGAGGGAGAACCTCTTTCAATTCAACACCACTCTCAAAAGTTCTTACGGGAAATACAAGAAGAGAAATGGGCCAAGGAGAAGGATGTTTCCCCTCCTATTCTTGAAATTGATGACCGTCACGATCAATTCCCACAAGATATTCCATCTATTTATGGAGACCAAGTAGAGCAACAAGAAAAGGAAAGTTCAGGATTTGAATCCAATTCTTTACAAGAGTTGCCACAATTCACAGGCCCATAGGAATCTGAATCTCTCCAGATCAGAGCTCCCACAATATTGATCAAAAATGAAGACTCAGTGGATCCAAGAAACATTGATGTTGTGAAGAACACTAAGGTTCAATGTCATCTCATTTTAGAAGAGTTTCTCAAAGCAAAACCTGAGCTATGGAATCATGTGAAAGATCAGGTTCCATAACTTGATTCCAATATGCCCAAAGCAGGCTCTAAGCAGGAAGTTCTAGAGATACCTCTAGACAAAATAGGTGACATGAGCGAAGGTGAGGAAGGTAATACTTATCTTTCAATCACCTACCAAGGTTACACAACCAAAGCAATCATAGATTCAGGTGCTGGTGTTGCTATTGCAACCACCTCCTTGTACCCCCGCATTAAGACCAACCAGAATGAAGCTTCGGATGGCTGATGGCCATGTTGAAAGACCTCTAGGATTTCTAGAAGGGATAACTCTAACCACTTGTGGTGTAGAGTTTGAGCACACCTTTGCTATATGTGACTTTGGTAAAACTAATACCTACGAAATGATCCTAGGAAGACCCTTCCTATGACAACTGCAAGTTGTATAGGACTGGGGAACCAACTCCTTATACTTGCACCGCTTAGGGGTCACAACCAAGGTCAATTTGAAGGGTTACACCTTTAGAGATGTACCACCCCTACAATGGAATCCTATCCACAAGGAGCAAGAAGATTCGATCTCCATGCACTCTAAAAGTTCATCTGATACATCCTGGATGCATGAGGATACTCATTTGTGGATGTGTAAGGTCGCAAAGGAAGAGGGAAAACGCTTAAAGGCAAGAGAAAAAGGAACTTCCCCAGGAGATAGAACAGTTAGAGACCCAGCCTATACACCGATGGTCTTTCCAGATGAGGAATTTGAGCCTCATGTGTGAACCTTCTCAAGAATAATGCGCTCAGTGGCTAAGAAATCTCGAATGAAGTGATACCTCACCTCAATGTGCTTGGTCTTTGCATGATAGACCGGATTCTTAGCCAAAGCAATGGCACTCTGACTATCCCTAAGCAAACGAGGTACATGTTGAGGTAAACCCATATCACAAGCAAGATGAGAAAGCCACAATGCTTCTTTACATGCCTCACTTGCTGCAACATACTCTGCTTCTGTGGTGGAAACAATTTTACATTCTTGAAGACGAGATCTCCAAGAGATAGCACCTCTAGAAAAATGAAAAATGTACCCTGATGTAGACTTATGATCTTCTACACAACCAGCATAATCAGAATCTGTGTAACCAGTAATGGATGCTTTCCCTCTACCTAGGCATAGACACTTGTCCTTAGTGCCACTCAAATATCTTAAAATAATCTTGACTGCTTCCCAATGTTTCTTGCCAGGATTAGACACTCACAACTCCCACTGCAAATGCAATGTCTCATCTCGTAGCTACCATATCATACATGAGACTACCAACAACAAACTGATAGGGAATTTTGATCATGGATTCCTTTTCCTCATCTGATTTGGGGAAATCATCCTTATTCAATTTCACATATGTGGTGTACTCAATGCCTTTCCACCCTACACATGAACTTGTGAAGTACTTTGGATATGTACTCACTTTGAGACAAGTAAATGCATCTTTTACTCCTATCACGAGTAATGCGCATGCCAAGAATATGTCTGGCATCCCGCAAATCATTCATATCAAATGTTTGACTCAACTTCTTTTTGATAATTGACGAATCATAAGAGGACTTCCTAGCAATCAACATATCATCGACATAAAGTATCAAGCATTTCAAGCTGCCATCTGAGCATCTCTTTGTGTAGAGACAATAATCCTCATTACTTCGAGAATAGCCTTGAAACTTCATAAAATCATCAAACTTTTGGTACCATTGTCTAGGGGACTATTTAAGTCCATACAAGCTCTTCTTAAGCTTACAAACTAAACTTTCCTTGCCAGGAACTACATAACCCTCCGGTTGTTCCATATAGATCTCATCTGTAAGATCTCCATGCAAGACAGCAGTTTTCACATCCATTTGGACTAGCTCTAAGTCCTCCATTGCAATGAGTCCAAACAACATGTATAGGGTAGTCATCTTGACCACTAGAGAGAAGATTTCCTCGAAATCAACACCATGTTGTTGCTTGAAACCCTTTGCAACAAGTCATGCTTTATACTTTACAAAATCCCAAGTACCATTCTTGTGAATAGAATCCAACTCACTCTTCATGGCATGCTCCCACTTGACATGATCCTCTATCTACATAGCCTCTTTGTAGCAAGAAGGCTCACGGGCATCTGTTAGCATAACAAAATCTAAACCTGGAACATATCTATCAGGTGGATATGAAACACGTTTAGAATGTCTCAATGGTTGTTGAACAGGAACATGTACAGACTGATCTGAATGGAGATTCTCTTGAACATCCCTATGTGCAGCATTTTTATGCATGCTAACCGGAGGACTAGTATCCTCAAACACCACTCTTCTCGCTTCAACCTCCTTAATGGGTTGTTTATGCATCTTAGACTCATTGAAAATGACATCACTACTTCTGATCACTGATCGTGTTTCAAGATCCCATGGTGCCTTTTGATTGCGAGAATTTGATAGTGGACTTCCATATTGGCAATCTCCCTTTGTTGTAGAAAACTTTAGGAGTAGTGTGCTCACTGCTTCTCTTTGTTTCACCATTCATGTGGGATAAATCCACTTTCTCCTCTGGTGCATTGGGCCTCGAAGTCCTTTCTTCTGGCTGGTTTGTGATGTAGTCATTTACTATGTCCTTTTCTAGGATTGGTTTCTCATTCCTGATGATGTCCTGTCTATGCAAGGGTTTCTCTTCTAGTAGACTAAAGATTTCCTTGTGCCCTATCTTGGCTGTGATGTATCCTTGAGCTAGGTGAATGCACACCTCAGTATCAATGATCCAGTCTTGCCCTAGGATCAGATGCTCTATTAGATCCTCGTCTTTACACACTAAGACTCGTTGTTCCATAATGGAATTTCCTAGGTGGAGGGATACTGTAGCTTCTCCAATGCATTCTATAACTTGACCTCCCACACCTATCATGTGTGCTCTGGTAGGTGATAGGTTCGTTTGAAGCTTCTTGATGACTGTACTTCATATGCAACTCAGTGCTGCTCCCGAGTCTATCAAGGCATCTATTGGCTGGTACTCTATTATTCCAATCCCTAGGTTTAAGTACGGCTGGGATTTGCTGATATTGTTCGTGTTGGTCTGGTGAACCTAATAGTTGGACATGGGAATAGGCTCTTCCCCTTGTAGATACCGTTCACCCCGTTGTCTTATCAACTCTTTTATGATTCTTGGGTATATGAACATATGCTTCACAACCAAAAACTCAAAGATGATCATAATATGGTGGCTTCCATGTCCGCAACTCTTGTGCCACTTTCAAACCTTTGGCAGTACTAGGTGAAAGGTTAATCACATGAACTACAGTCAATACTACTTCTACCCAAAAGCCTTGTGAGAGGTTTTCATGATGCAACATAGAGATTACTCCATCTTGAATAGTTCTATTCATTCTCTCAGCTACACCATTCTATATTGAGGTATAAGGAGCTCTAAAATCTCTACGAATCCCTCTAGATAGACAAAAAGGCTGAATTCATGCGAGGTATACTCACCCGCATTATCTAAACATAAAGCCTTAAGCTTAGTTCCTTTTTCATTCTCAAATGAAGCAAGCCATTTTTTGAAAGTAGGGAATACCTCATCCTTTGATTTGATAGGATATATCCAGACTTTTCTAGTAGCATCATCTATGAAAGTGACAAAGTAAAGAGAACCACCTAAGGACCTAGTGGGCATAGGACTACACACATCAGTATCAACAAGATCTAAAGGCTGAATTGAAGAGTCAATGTGCATTCTATGCACATTTCTGGTTTTCTTTCCATATTGACAATGCTCACAAAATGAAAAATCAGAGAAAGATAACACATCTAAGTAGCCAGAATGAGAAAGATTTTCCATTCCACTACAAGATATATGACCCAAACGACCATGCCAAATACAAGCCATAGGTTGTTTAGTAATAGCTAACAAGTGTTCTTTTTTTCATACAAATAAAGGATAAAATGAGCCAACTTTGCTTCCTTTTGCAATAACCATATTGCCCTTTGATATCAAAAGCATTGAGCATAGAAGACCACCTTGTAACCAAGGTCATCAAGTTGACCAACTGACATCAAACTGCATGACAACTAAGGTACATGGCATACATTATGCATAGTAAATTTTGAACCATCAATGAACTGCACAACCACATCTCCAATCCCCACAACATCACACTTGAAAGAATCACCAAGTCTCACGTTACCAAGAGACTTTGCTACATAATTAGAGAACCATTCTCTATGTGGTGTCACATGGAAAGAAGCACCAGAATCTAGCAGCCAGGTGTGAGAAAGAGAATCAGCCATAAGAGCCTCAGGTGACACAGTACTATCAAGTTTCAACACATCAGCATCATCAGAATACCATTAATCTCTTTAATATTCACAGTCGAGGTAGATGGTGCAAGTAACTATTTAACATGCCCATCAACATTTTGTCCTTTACATTTAGCATTCTTTAATGCATAACACTCTTTCTTCATGTTTCCTTTCTTATGGCAATAATGGCATTCGATATCCCTCTTCCTTGATTTACTTCTACTCTTATTTTGTTGACCATTCTTTTCCTTGTTCTTGCTCCTGCCACATTGTTGATTCTTTCCTTGGTAAGAATCACGAACATTATATGCATCTCCACTCTGAGTGCCAACCATAGACTTTCTACGAATCTCCTCACTCAAGAGTGCTCCATATATGTCATCATAGACGAGTTTACCACTAGATGCACTATTGGTAATAGTTGTGCAAAATGTATCCCATGATGATGGCAAGGTGCATAACAGCAGTACTGCTTTCATTTCATTATCCATATCCATTTTTTGAGCCTATAACAGAGAGAATATAGCATCGAACTCATTTAGATGAGCAGCAACACTATCTGTGTCCTTCATATGAAGGTCATATAATTTTCTCATTAGAGAGACTTTATTTGATGCCGTCTCTTTTTCATATGTATTGCAAAACTTCTTCCAAAGTTCATATGCACTTTCACAGTCTAATATTGTAAAGTAAACATTATCTGGCATGTGCAAGCGAATGATAAACCTTTCCATTTCATCTAACTCATCCCAATCATCTTCATCCATGTTAGCAGGCTTCTTTAAAATTCCATTTACTACCTTCCATTGCCTCCTTTGAATCAGCACATCTTTAATCTGATTCTTCCATAGAGCAAAGTTTGTGCCATCAAATTTTTGGATCTCAAAATGGTCTTTGCCCTGCAAGTTATAGCTCCTCCTCGGAACACTAGCACTAGACCATGATCCATCGGATGTGCTTGAGACCTCTAATGCCATGATGGTAGAGAACTGAATGGAATGATAGTGGAGCTAGAAAAGTCTGAACACCAATGAATAAGTGTATCAAGGTGTAAATCGACCACTATATAGTTGACAAAACCACAAATCTAGAAAAATTTTGCCAAAGTATCCTCTACAAAACGATCATATGGAGGAAACTGTCAAAAATATCATAAAACTGCAAGTTTGGACATGTTTGCATGCATAGTGAATCACTGACTCCACCACATATAATCAGTTACCCAATAGAAGCCAACTAGGCTTATCAAGCACCTATGAATAGCTATCATAGATCTCCTATGGCGAGGCTCGGTAAGTCTTCCACCTGCATCACCAAAGAGACCCCAAAATATGGGTGTCTCCAAGTTAAGAAAACCTCACCACGACCCTCTTTATCAAACGTAAAAGGCTTTATGCAAAGAACGTAACCGCTATATCATTGACCACATGGACATACATAAGAGGTATCCACAGAAGCATACTTGATGTGTATGTGCTCAATATATGCAGTAAAATGACACTAAAATGTTGAATGCACATCCCAATAACTATCCAATAACACCTGCAAGTGTCTGTCAAGTCTGATGTTTTCGGCTCAAAAACCTGCATAAATTTGCAGCAGCTGCTCCCACCAAGACTGAAATATTTCAAGAAACCCGTAGTTTTACAAGTGTGGCTGAAAACACAGCCCCAAAGGTTGATATTTTATGTCAGATAAGTACAAAGAACACTCTTCTTGATTTTGTAATCTTGTTCCATTAGTTGTGTGTGTTACATTTGTGCACTCTATCTGTGTTGTGTCTGCTTCGTGCTTGCTGTGTGTTCTATATGTACGAGTATTGCTTTCGCCATGGAATCACAGACATCACCGGACAAGCTCGTGGAGTACCTTCGGGTACGAGGCCTATTGCAGTTCGTTGAATTGCCATGGCACCAGGTGCCGACTCATCCATTATCCTTCACCCTTGTCCGTGAGATTGCTGCTTGTGCACCTACGGCTGAGGCATGGCCCATCATTTCCCCATCCGTTACCATTCATGTTACGGTCTCCACCATAGTTGACCAATTTTATCTCGCTAATGACGATAAGATCGATGTTCCCCCTTTGCCACTAGACATGATGAACTACTTATTCCCCCGTAGATCGTCCAACGAATATGCGATTATGTGTCGCTCTGCTCTTGAATGTCAAGCACTTATTCACGAATTCCAGTGTAAATTGGAAGTGCTAGAAGCAGATATTGCCCTCTTCACAAGGAGCTTCTTAGCCTTTGAGCCAGTGAAGCTCATCTCTAGAGTCAGGTTTGCTCCCACAAGGCTAAACTTTTGCAATTAAGACAAGCCCTGGCAAATAGAAATGTTTCCCTTGTACAATTTTGGAAGCCACAATTGTTCAAGTAAGTGATATGGAGCAAGCTTGCACCACCCTTCATTCGAAAGCAGCTCAATGGGAAGCCAAATTCGCCACTACCAAAGAGGAGTTGTTTCAGAAGGTGTAGGAGTTGAATAATGAAATCGGATGAAAGTTATAGTTAAGAAAGGAATTGGAAGCCACGCAAAAAGAGTGCTAGGCTTATTTCAAAACAATTCAATTTCAAACTCAGCAGATGGAAAGGATGGAAAAGCAACTAGGCCTACAGTAGGATCAAGTCCAGAGAGTCAATGCCCGGATAGCTGAGAGCCAACTTCATTGTCAGGTGGCACTCAAAAATGATTTCTATTTACAGGAAGCCTTTTTACAAAATCCGAGTCAGCAACTCCTTACGCAAGCGGCTGCTTCTAGTTCTGCTAGCTCTGAAGCTCAGCTATTGGATCCTGCGCATGTACAGTAATTGTTGAAGGCTTTGTAGAGAAATATTAAACGTAGTTTTAAAGAATCCAGAACCATATATATACAAGGAATTATGATTAATATGAAAAGGTTCGTGTTCGTATCGCTTAGTAGGAGAGGAGGAAGACAGCAAATCCTTGCCAGACTGCGCATGGCACAATGATCGAAACGTCCATGTTGATTTACATTTGAGTTGAAGTCTGACTTAGTGTGGTGTTCATCTGTGTCAGTTAAGTATTTGATGTTAAGTGAAGTAATTTAACCATATAGTAAATTGGAGTTAGAACATTGATAAGAGTTATAGTCCTTTGAATTATGTTAATGGACATTGTTGTACAAGTTTATATGTATCGACTACTGAACGTGAAATACAAATGGTGGAAGAGCGCCTATGTTTGAGGTAGTATCGGAATTAGTTGCACTCTAGAAATTGAATACGATTGTGTAATCTTGTAATCGATTTTAATAACATTAGAGATGGTATTCTATGAAGAATGATGGGAATGGAAATTATATAAAGGTGTGGGAAAATTACTATAGGGCCTCTATCTTAACAGACCCCTATCCAACCCAAGAACTGTGTAGGAGAAAATCTCTGTTATTCCTATTTGATGGATGCAGTTCAAGTGGGAATAAAGAGATAACAGTTAACATTAGTGAACAAAGTTAATACTACTGGCATGGAGTTCCAAGAAGCAACCAACGGTTGATTTATCCTCAATTGAAGCAGAGTATAGAGATTTGACCATAGCAACTCAAGAGGCAATATGGTTAAAAGAATTGTACACGGATTTTGGACTTGTGAGTTCCAAACCTCACATATTTGGAGATATGTAAGTTCCATGCATCTAGTAGTGAACCCTATTTTCATGCGAGGACCAAACACATAGAGGTTCATTACCACTTCATCATGGAGAAGCTCATGACAAAGGAGATTGAAATTTCTTTTGTTCCAACTCAAAAGCAAGTAGCAACTATGATGACAAAGGCAATTTTTTGTTCTTTTTTTGAGAGTACAATGAATTGGAAAGACACACACATCCAACCTCGTAAGGTAGAGGCAACCATCTTGGGGACCTTTGAGGCATCCAATCCCGGGTGGGTCTTGAACCCTGGCCATCTGCCTAGGAGTACAAGGCACATCTGCTAAACCATGCCCATTGGATATGACAAAGGCACTTGATGGAATAAAGCTTTGCATATTTAAATCAATGGCAAGTATTCAACCTATTAGAGAATGAAGACTCAATCATACTTTAGCTTGAAGGGGAGCTATTGAAAAATCAATCTTACACTATGCTTGAGGTGGATTTGATCTACATCAAAAAGCCTATGGTTTGGATTTTATCAAAATATCCATTGAAGCGCTCCTTTACCTATGCTCATTTATTGTATTTTTTAAAAGATTTTTCATGGATCATTTACGATTGTAAAAGCCTAGAGATTTGCACATGTAAAAGGATAAAATGAGAGCCCAAATTCCACAAATTTGTGGTGTTTGAGTTGCAATCAATCAATAAATCAATCACCTAAAAGTAGATCAAACTAGATCTTCACTTTTCCTAGATTGTAGGAAAGCGAATTGATTCCCTCCAACAGCTAATCCCACCTTCATTTGAATTCAAAAACCACTTGTAAAAATCTTGGACCACTTCAAGAATCTATATAAAGACTTCAAATCACTTGTACATTACATGGAAGCAATATACATACACTTGTGGCCATCATTGTCTTGCTCCATTTTTTTGTATCATCTTCTTCAACAACAGTAAGCTTGCAGAGGCTGCTTCTCTCTCTAGAGAGCTTCAAATTTGATGAATGATCACTCATTGGAAAGGTATTAGTATCTTTTTTATGTGAAAAAATTTTCAAAGCACGTGGTTGAGAGATCCTAGTTTTTCTGTCTCAGAGTCTATCTAAACACATTCCTTAAAAATAGGAGGTACCACTGTTGATTGTCTGATTCATTCCAAAAGCATATTTTGCTTATTTCTTGTACTCTTCTGCATTATATACACTCTATGTGTATCAATCCTCCAAAAGGATTTTCTCCAATTGTAATCATGTTGGTCGCTATGAGCATTTGAAGTTGATTGTTTCATCCAAAGATAATAAGTTTTTTGAGCTAGTCAATGTGCAAACCTATTTGTTTGGTATCAACTCTTTCTCCTTGATGCTTCAAAGTACATAGTGCATTTTATTTCACTTAGCATATGCCTATAAGTTCTATTTGAGTCTCCATAAGCTCAAGGGCTGATCTTCTGTGGTTGGCTGGACCACACTTTGTTGGTTTGCAACTCACTTTTCTACTTCCTACAAGCTTCTCCAAGTTCTTTCATTTTTCCCATAGAGATTGGGCCCATAGTCAGATTGTTTTGGATGAGCCGAGTATCTTTCATTACTCAAGTGGATTAAGTGATTTTTCATGATTATCCCATATGAAAAGCTATCAGTGTGTATTTCAGGGAGACAAGGGCAAGCTACCAAGGTTTCATAAGTGACAAGTCATCATAAGCTAGTGGTCATGGTCTAGGCATAGGGAGTCTGAGGATATTTCGAGTACTTATGTTGCACACATATGCACTCATACGCACTCATTGGGCCTCAGATGGATTCCCATAGTATGCCCAATGCAAGGACTACTATTTATTGGTGGAAATGTTACATAGCAAGTAGAGAGACTAGTTGTCTACTTTTCAACATCTAATATTTCACACACCAAGCACAAACCATAATCAAAGAACTAAGGAACATGTTAACCACCATAGCTCACCCAACCACATTGATGTGCATACCTTTCGAGTATGCCAACTTGTATTTGAGTTTACAAAGATAACAATTCCATTGTTGGTCCATCAAAATGTCGACTCCCATTGAAATACCTAAGAGGTAGAATATTTTATACCTGGGGATCAACTCACAGCCATGGTCAACCACCATAGCTCGCCCAGCTAGGTTGATTTGCATACCTTTCCAGTATGCAAACTTGTATTGCAGTTTAGAAAGATCCCAATTCAATTGTTGGCCCATCCAAATGTCGGCTCCCATCAAAATACCTAAGAGGTGGAAGATTTTATACATGAGGATCAATAGACAACCATGGCCAATTAGATTTTGAGTTGCATGCTCAATAATATCCTTCAAGGTGATATTAGAATAGTTAATTTTGTAGCTTCATGCCTCATAAAAAGTATTTAAGCAACACCAAAGCTATTGATGCTAACCTGATCATTATGCACAAAAAAATTTGTGTCATCGGAAAAGAGTCTCATGATCATCTCATCTTGATTGAGGGAGAGATGAGGCCTTGAATAAGACTTAAGCATGCGTGATGTTTAACTAGGTAGCTAGCACCATCAAGAGCGATTGCAAAACGAAGAGGAGCCAAGGGGCATCCTTGTCTAATAGAATGTTTCAAATGAATAGGTTGAGGCTTTCCCCAACAATGTTGAGATCATCTTAATAAATTTCTAGCCATGGCCAAGGTCTTTCAGATATTGGAGAATGAAGTCTCACTTGAGTCTGTCATAAGCTTTGTTGAAGTCAATCTTAAGGAAGAGGACATCTTGAGAAGACACTTCAGCAAAAGCTAAGCCTCCCCAAACATCAATGGTAGACTCGAGGATGGACCTTACGTTGATGAAACCCTTCTGATCCTCAGTGATCTAGTTTTGTAGGTGAAAACTACTATGATAAGTAGTAATCTTAGTGAGGATCTTCTAGCTGGTTTGTAACATTGTTATCGAATGCCAATTTTCAATCTTGATTTTGCTATTTTTTTATGAATGATCTTGATAATGCCTTCATTGAGGCAATCAAGTAGCATGCCCAAAGATACCTCCTCTTGCCACACCAAACGTAATAGAATAGTCACCATGTACTTTTAGGTATTGAGAGCCTTATTGGTAAGACCATCTAACCCTGGGTTTTTTCCATTAGGAAGCACATCAGTAGCTTCAAACATCACATTATCAAAAATGAGAGCTTCAAGGAGAGGATTCATATTTTGTAGGCTAGTTTTGACTCTAGAGATCATCGCCTTGCTATCATGCCTATGAGGAGGGGGCATGGAAATCCCCAAAAGCTAGGTGAATTGATTGACAATCAACATACTATTTTCTTCATACAAATTGCACTCACCACCATTGATATCCATTATGAAAGGAATCACTTCCTTTGACTACTTGTTTTTGAGGAGGGCACACATCTCTTTAGTAGATTTGTCTACTTTTTCCACCCAAAAATCTTTAAAGTATATCTAGAGATTCTTTTTTGAATTTTCGCTATGTATTTCAACATGCTTCTAATTGTTTGGAGCCCTTTCTAGTATTGAGGGTGGCCTTTGACTTCTTTCTCAAGATGCCTAAGACTTTGATAAATATTTTCCCTTCTGGCTCGAGGAATATTTTGAAGATTCTTCTAATTCATGAATAAGATGTGTTGTGCCTTCATGATGTTCATCCTCCAACACTTGGCCGAAAAGGAGTAAGTGGCAAAGGCCTAGTTCCAAGCAGCAACAATCTCGTACTAGAGCAAGGGGAGTGAGAAGGTTGTGAGATTGGCATGAAACCAAGGGGCTTTCTTGAGATTGGCATACAACTTGAAGATAAGCACATTATGGTAGTGATTAAAAACAAGAAGATCCACACATTGGGAGAGGGAAGCGGGGCCCCACTTATTGATGATATTCTTTGTAATATTGCTCTTGTCAATTCATGAAGCCTTCTTGGTTCGTCTCCATGACTTGTATTTCCTTCCCTTTCTGAGCATCCAAAGGATGATCTTCTAACATGCATGGTGCATCACTTTGGGCCACTATAGCTTCTTTGTTCTTAATGGATTTTTGTCTCACAAGACAATCTTTAATTTTGTGGCCCTCCAAACTATAGTGAAAGCAAGCATTTGTCAAGTCCTTATATAAAATCTCTTGCTCAATGCTTTTATCTTGTCTCATGTCTATGAATTTTTTTTGCAGAGGAGGCCTTTGTTTAGATCTATTTTGACACAAATCTACAGGTGCCATCCTGTGTTTAACGATTATTTGGCACCTTCATGCGAGAGATTGATCGATGGGTGACACAATTTTCCTCATAAAATCTTATAGGAAAAAGAGCAGATTTGGGAGCTCTATCCAAAGTGGATAGCACAGAGGCTTTGACCTAATTGGAATAAATTTATAAAACCATTTAAAAAGGCACAAGGTTGTTCTCCATACCTGCAAGGTACCAATTTGCAAAATTTGAAAGGCCATATCATCATTTTTTTAAATCAAGAGCACATGATTAGCTGACAAGAACTAACACTTACTGACAATCAAGCAGCAAGGAATCCACTCCTTATGGAACTATTGTATTAAGGACTCAGGAGGTAGTTTAGGAACAAATAACAAGCCAATCAAATAGGTTCTCTTTAGTGCTTCACCAAAATATCCTCCCTTTTGCAAGGAGAAGATTGGGTTCTTAACTCCAAAAAGCTTAGAGAGGCATTGCAGGTTTTGTTCTCCAAAGGGAAACCCACATTATTCATCACCAACAAATACGAGAACAAGGCCATAAAGAGTGAAATGGCTGACAAATACAGAAACTCTTTGGTGGATGCACACACCTATCTCAAAAGTATTTTTTGCTCTTTCATTGCTTTGAAATTTCACTTACCTCAATTTTCCTTTTTTTATTCTTTAAATTTTCCCTTATACATAGCAGAGTCATGTGTTGGAAGGATCATCAAAAGATGTAATCCAAGAAGAGAGGCTAAAACTCTTCTGACTTAAGGCTTATGATTGCATCTTTTCTCCAAAGAAAAGAAGGAAGGAGCAGAGTCATCTTTTTGAAGGATCAACAAGAGATGTAAATTGTAATCCAAGAAGAGAGGCTAATACTGAGCATACTTAAATCTTAAGATGACATTGTTCTCCAACCAATCCAACTAAGGACCAAAAAAATTTTGACTCACACACTTGATTTGAAACATGAATTAATGACAACCAAGTATCCGATTGATCAAAAGAGGGTTTCGAGGTGTCTACTACAAGAAAGTCAGGAGGTGTCTATTGCAAGAGGAGCTATGATTGATCGTGGGATTGTACGCAGGTATCTCTCATGAAAGGGGCAAGAGAAGTCCATCATGGGAGGAGCTAGGAGGGTATGGAGACCTATCCGATTGATTGCGGGAGAGGCATCGGTGGGAGGGGTCAGCCAAAACCTACTCCCCCAAGATTTAACTTTGAAATTGCAGCTATACAAATGAATGGGCATAGTACTCACTGGACCTCCCCATATCCCACAAAGCATAGGTTAGACGAGGAGACAACTGGGTTACAACTAGTTTAACTAGCCTAAGCCATTGCACGTCTAGCTCGGGGATTAAACTATGAACCTTTGCCTCAAGACACCAAAGCGAAGCCAATTCCCCTATGGGACTTGGACATTGCTTTCTTTCTCATCCACTACAACAATGTCTTCATCATTTCCCTCACAACCGTGTAGAATCAACGTATTCCCATTGATGATCTATAGAATGTATGTGTTCCCATTGATCATCTAACTACTACTTCCATGGTGATTACTGACTTAGACTATGAAGAAGAAGCATGCACACTTTGACGCTCACCTCATGGACATTTTTATACGGTGTATGCAGCACACAATTTATTGATTCATACAAAACAAGTACCTTTTACCTTGTTTCAACCAATGTTTTTTTTTAATATAAAGGAAGTTCGGCCTTAGCCTACTCTCTCGGACTTGTATTAAATAAAAGGAAAAGAAAAGTACAAGTAAAGGGGACTAATGTGTTGATATATTTAGATAGTGATGTGTGTGAACACACTAGGACTGTCAAGGCACCCTTTTCCCTCTTTAGGAGGTTTTTTTCCACCGACTTGTAGCCCTAATGGGTTACTTATCTTTGTACATTCTAGTGGTAATTCATTCAGTATTGTGTTTTCTGCTCCAAGCTTCTCCTTCTTCCTTGTGCTATTCGTGTGCTTTCCCAGAGTGTGTTGCTTGCACTTCTTGCAACTCCTCTTGGAAGAACCCCTCACTTCCATGTGAGGCGGTTTGGGTTGGTTACTCCCCATGCCAAATTTGGCACCGTTGCCGGGATTACTCTCAAGGGTTGTGTCTATACCTAACCAAAGAATGTCTTCCACATGAAAGGTTGGAGTTAGTGTTCCTCGGAAGTTTGCCAATAGAATAACTTCTCAATGGGAAAGTATTATTTGCTTCTAGGCTTTTTCGAATTTATCTCATTCCCTCCCGACTTACAATCTTGTGTGGTCTATGTCATACATGCATATGACTAGAGCACATAACTGGGGAAGCATGCATTTGAATGATAAATCATATTGAATTCTATGTTTTGCTCTTATAGCTCAAGTGTCTTTACTTCCCTTCTCTGGTTGATATAAGTAGAGAGCTTCTACCACATGATACTCCTCTATGTCTCATTATGATCAAATGTGCTCATAGGCTTGAGATGCCCATGCATTTTATGGTTACATATTTTGTGAATTCTTAGGCAATGTGGTGCATTTGGTTGCCTAGTGTTCCAGCTCGTTGTTTGCCAAAACAACTTGAGGTCCATTGACAATCCAGGGCATAATGTGCATGATGTGTTGGTGGCCAGAGGCCTATTGAGTTACCCTACTTCAGGGGTTTGGTTTCATTTTCTTAGGCTTTCACCCCATGAAAAAGAGTGGCTTTTCTGGTATTGTCTTCTTTGATGGAAAAGGTAGATGCATGAATACATAATTACATGCGCGTTTATAATATTCTCTCTGGATTGGTATAATCACTTGTGCTTTTTTACTTGATGTATCATTTGATAAGAAGGTTGTGGCCGCCCTAGGTTTTGGAGAAGGTCCATACCTCTTACCATCCATTGGTGGCCTTGGTTGTGATGGTTGCCATAGGTCTTGCAAGATTTTATGACCTTTTCAGGTTCACTACAGGTGTGCAAGACATGGATTATAACGAGTTGTTTGATTGTGCTTATCATTGGTCGGGTTTTGGTTGACTGAATCTGGTTGAATGGACACTTTAAAAAGAACTCTGTGTTTGCATTAGTTGGAGGAAGGAATGCACATTTACTTTTGATATGCTTACACACTATTGGTTCCTCACTTTGCTCCTATGATCATAGGCACTCTTTGTGAAGAGAGATTGTGGATGCAATCCAAAGATGAGTAGGTGCTGCTACAACCAGCTTCACACCAGCCAACTGAGACTTCAGAGTTGATTAGTAGACCCTTTGAGCTTCCTAAATCCACCAAAATATCATCCAAGTACTTTGGAACATGTATCCTAAAAGTTCAAGTCAAGACAAACAAGTTGCGAAATGACTAGCTCCCAAAACTTGCTATTTTTGGGCATACACCTGCTGGAAAAAATGAACAGTGCTCTCAACCTGGAAGGAATTAGAAATATTCCTTTTTGTCATAGCAAATAGACTTAGCAAGCTTCTCAATCCAAGTTAAAACACTTCAAATGATGGACTGAGCACTGAAAACAAGTTTCATCAATTTCTGGAACATGCCCACCATTCTCGGGGCTCTGCAGAGATAGACCAGTGAGCAGTAACATGCAGATATCTCCAAAACTATAAATCCAATGACCTTGGAAATTTATATGCAAAAAATAGACCGTAAGAGCTATCAAACCCACATTAAATCACGGAAACAGGATCAGTAGAACTCGAGATATGACCTTCTGAAGGTACTGCTCTGAGTGAGTATAGCAGAGAACAAAACAGAGAAGTAGATGATGATAAATGTATAGATTCACATATGATTACAACCACATTGGAAATGAATCTTTGCACAATGGGAGTAGAATGATAGAGATATGGAGTAAGCTCTTCAATCTCTACAAAATGACATCAATTGGTCACGTACAAGGCTTGCTAATTGCCTCTTCCTTCTTGCTCCTTTTATAGCTATTCTTGGAGGGATTTTTGAATTCAAATTCGAATGGCTCCACCTAAAAGTGATCCGCAAATTTAGGAGATATTCCCTCAGCTCAAAAAGTCATGATTTTGGTAGTTATAGCCATGAATTTGCTTTTACATCATGGATGAGGTAAGCCATCCTTTTCCTTTTTTCTTTTTCCATTTACAAGAAATAAAATGTACTCTTTTACAAGAGGTGTTCACATGACTACTCATGTGACTTACAAATGAGGATGATATCAAATATATCAAGCATGTAGGCTTGGGTAAAATGCACCAACAACTCCCCCTCAAGCCTAACATGCTTGGCCTTCAAACAAGTCTTCAATTGTCCTTGATTTCCTGCAAGCCAATCATCAACTTGAATCTACTTAATTTTGTACCATCAAGAGCTTTAGTCAACATGTCGGCACATTGCATATCTGTAGGACATAGGATAGTTGAATATCCTTGCTCATTAGCTTCTCCCTTACATAATGGTAGTGGACTTCAATATGCTTGGTTCTAGCATGGTATACCGGATTAGCTGCTAGATGTAGTGAGCTTGTGTTGTCACCAAAAATATGAGGTGTTGAAGAATGAAGTCCAAGATCTATGTACAAAGACTTTAACCACATGATTTCTTGAGTTGCATTAGCCAAACCTCTATATTCTGCTTCAGTAGAAGATAATGCCACGGTTGGTTGCTTCTTCGATGACCAAGAAATGATTTTTGAACCTGCAAATGATATATACCCTGATGTGCTTCTTCTATCATCTTTAGATCCGGCCCAATCTGCATCTGAGTAGACCTTTAGCTCAATATCTGAAGTATATGAATAGAACAAACCTTCATTCATGGTCCCCTTTAGGTACTTGAGGACTCTCCTGGCCGCTTCCATATGTGGTCTTCTCGGCTTATGCATAAACTGACTCAATATGCTAACACTATAGCATATATCCACCCTTGTGAGTGTTGCATAGTTCAAACTTCCAACCAAGCTTTGATAGCTTGTGATGTCTTCAATTGGCTCTCCTTCATAAGCACTAAGCTTATGATTTTGCTCCATAGGTGTACCTGCACACTTGGTATTTTCCATCTTGAACTTGACGAGCATGTCATGGACATACTTCCTTTGTGTGATGTATATACCTGAATCTGTGTAGATCAACTCCAATCCAAGAAAATAAGTGAGTGGTCTGAGGTCACTTATTTTGAACTCCTCCTTCATTTGACTCTTTACCTGTTTGATTCCTTCAAGATCATTGCCTGTGATAATAATATCATCAACATACACACATAAATAGATCACTTCATATCCATTCCTCTTTATGAACAAAGAGGTATCCGCCTTGCTAGCTTTGAATCCTTGGTCCTGCAAATAAGTCACCAATCTGAAATTCCAAGCTCTTGGAGCTTGCTTCAATCCATACAAAGCTTTCTTTAGTTTGCATACATAGTTAGGATGATGTTCATCCTCATATCCAGGAGGTTGTGCCATATACACTTCCTCATAAATCCATCCATTCAAGAAAGCATTCTTTACATCAAGTTGATAGAGATTCCAATTTCTTGCTTTATGTCTATTTATACTTCCATCTGGATTCCTCTTGATTTTGTATATCCATCGAGATCCAATTACCTTCATAGGTGGCTTGTTAGGTACAAGATCCCAAGTGTCATTCTCCTTCAAGGCGTCCATTTCTTCATCCATTGCATCTCTCCAAGCTTTCTTGCTTTGTGCTTCTTCAAATGTGGTAGGTTCTTCATTGGTTGAATCCTTTGCAATGTCGATTGAGTGCTTTGTGACCAAAGAAGTATCATAACCAAACCTCTCTGATTTCTTCTTCTCCCTCGAAGACCTTCTAAGTGGTTGATGTGAGCTCTCGGGTCCATATGTAGCATCCTGCATCTTTGCTTTACCTTTGTTCTTCCATAGCTTTAGTCTTTCCAAGTCTTCTAGGTCAATCTCCGAATCACTTTCTTAAATCTGCTTTGGCTCCTTTGGTTGAAGTGATGGAAAATCTTCATCCAAGTCATATGGCAGCTTCACTTTCCTGTCATCATCAAACCATGATTTGTTTTCATCAAAAATTACATCTCTACTCACAGAAAATCCTTTATTGGTTGGATTGTACAATCTATATCCTTTTTGGTTTTGATCATAACCAATAAATACGCACTTCTCTGCCTTGGGATCCAATTTCCCTCTTACTTAAGAAGGAATGTGAGCATAGGCTAAGCATCCAAAGATTTTGCAATGCTCTAGACTAGGTCTTCTTCCATTCCACACTTCATATGGAGTGGTTCCATCTAGTGACTTAGATGGAAGTCTATTTATGAGATATGTGGTTGTAGACACAGCCTCTGCCCATAGGTAGTTTGGCAATCCCTTTTCGTTGAGCATGGACCTTGCTGCTTCGACAATAGCTCTGTTCCTCCTCTCTGCTACACCATTGAGTTCGGGTGTATACCTTGTAGTGACTTCCCTTTTAATGCCTTTTTCATGCAAGAAGGCATCAAATTCAAAAGAGAAGTGTTCTCCTCCACCATCTTATCTGAGTCGTTTCAAAGTCCTACCTGTTTGGTTTTCAACAAGAGCAATATACTTCTTAAAGCAATTAAACACTTCATCCTTGTGCTTCATGAAAAACAGAATGGTCCACCTGCTACAATCATCTATGAAAGACACATAATATCTTGAGCCTGATATAGATGGCTCCTTACTTGGACCCCACACATCCGTGTGCACTAGATCCAAAGGATTTTGATACATATATCCTTTCTTATTGAAAGGTTGTCTATGAGCCTTGCCGAGTTGACAAGCTTCACACTTATAAATCATGTGTTGTCTTGTGATATTAGGCAAACCAAGTACACTTTGGTCCCTGCAAATCTGTTTGAGTGTCCTCTCACCAATGTGAGCAAGCCTTTTGTGCCATATCTCCAACTCTGTTAGAGTTTGAGATCCATAGCTAAACAAAGCTATGTTCTTTGTATCTTCCACTTCAAAGGTGAAGAGCCTTCCTATCTTTTTTCCTTTGGCAATCCTTCGAAAGCCTTGCCTTGGGTCTTCAACATATGCTCCAAATCGGTTGAATCTAACGTGCAATCCTTTTTCAACAATCTGTCCAACACTTATTAATTTTTTGGTAATTGTAGGGACATACAAGACTTTGCTTAAGAGGTTCATATTCCCATCTGATGTCTTCACATTACCTATCTTCTCCACTGAGTGCTTTGTGTCATCTCCTATATGCACTTCATGCTTGTTATGAGGATCTTCCAAATCAGAAAGTAAAGCCACATTTCCTGCTACATGGTTCGAGCATCCCGAATCAATGTAAAATATGTGATCATCATCCTTACCCTTCTTCGCTGATAGATTCATAACCAATAATGAATCTTCTTGACTTTGGTCCTCTACATAGTTATTGTAATCTCTTCTTCCTCTATGGCCACTTTGATAGTTGTTGTTGTTGTTGTAGTAGTTGTTGTTGTTGTAGCCTCCATTGTATCTACCTCTATTTGATCCATAGCCACCTCTATTGAATCCTCTTCCTCTTGAGTTCCTTGGATTCCTGAAACATTCTTCAGTAGTATGGTTAGATAAGCCACATATGTTGCAAGGTTAAGATGATTGGAATCTCCCCCTGCCTTGCTTTCCACCTCTGCCTCTTCCTCTAGCTCTTCCTCTACCTGCAAAGTTTGCTTGGAAAGAGCTACCTTCATCTTCATTCTTCCTATTCTTTGACTTGTCCTTGACCTTAGCTTTATCAGAGTATAAGGCAGAAGTTTGATTACCTCTTGAGGACTCACCACCTTTGCTAATCTTTGCTTCATGAGTGAAGAGTTGGCCCATGAGTGTGTTGAGGTCGGGTACATGCATATCCATGTATAAATCCATGGTTGTTGTGAATGACTCCCACTTGTCGTCTGCTTTGATTCCATTCATGATTTGTCTTATGATTTGCTCCTCTTCAATTACCTCTCCAATGCTTCCAAGTTGGTCGGAAATCTCCTTCATCTTTGTGACATAATCAGTCACATTTTGCTTCGGGATTTTCTTCATTGTTGTGAACTCCATCCACAATTGGTTCTTCCTTGCTCGAGTGTTGGAAGAGAAGAAAGAAGCAAGTGCATTCTAGGTCTCTCTTGATGTCTTGCATCCCTTGACATGAGGTAAAAGAAAATCAGAGATTGAGTTTAGAATATAGGACCTTGCAAGTGCATCCTTCGAACACCAATTCGAAAGTCCTTCCACTTCTTCATGTGATGGTTGCCCTTTGTTCCTCATGGTTGGCATTGCTTCATCTCTGGATATGAATCCATATAGATTCCTCCCTTGAAGGTAAGCCTCCATCCTTAGAGACCATGCCGGGTATTTGTTTTGATCCAATTTGTCAATTGTTGATGGAAATCCATCTCCCATGTTGCTTGACTATGCTCTGATACCACTGTGAAGAGAGATGGTGGATGCAATCCAAAGATGAGTAGGTGCTGCTACAACCAGCTTCACACCAGCCAACTGAGACTTCAGAGTTGATTAGTAGACCCTTTGAGCTTCCTAAATCCACCAAAATATCAGCCAAGTACTTTGGAACATGTATCCTAAAAGTTCAAGTCAAGACAGACAAGTTGCGAAATGACTAGCTCCCAAAACTTGCTATTTTTGGGCATACACCTGCTGGAAAAAATGAACAGTGCTCTCGACGTGGAAAGAATTAGAAATATTCCTTTTTGTCATAGCAAATAGACTTAGCAAGCTTCTCAATCCAAGTTAAAACACTTCAAATGATGGACTGAGCACTGAGAACAAGTTTCATCAATTTCTGGAACATGCCCAGCATTCTCGGGGCTCTGCAGAGATAGACCAGTGAGCAGTAACATGCAGATATCTCCAAAGATATAAATCCAATGACCTTGAAAATTTATATGCAGAAAATAGACCGTAAGCGCTATCCAACGCATGTTAAATCACTAAAAAACAATCAGTAGAACTCGAGATATGACCTTCTGAAGGTACTGCTCTGAGTGAGTATAGCAGAGAACAAAACAGAGAAGTAGATGATGATAAATGTATAGATTCACATATGATTACAACCACATTGGCAATGAATCTTTGCACAATGGGAGTAGAATGATAGAGCTATGGATTAAGCTCTTCAATCTCTACAAAATCACATCAAGTGGTCACGTACAAGGCTTGCTAATCGCTCTTCCTTCTTGCTCCTTTTATAGCTATTCTTGGAGGGAGTTTTGAATTCGAATTCGAATGGCTCCACCTAAAAGTGATCCCCAAAGTTAGGATATATTCCCTCAGCTCAAAAAGTCGTGATTTTGGTAGTTATAGCCATGAATTTGCTTTTACATCATGGATGAGGTAAGCCATCCTTTTCCTTTTTTCTTTTTCCATTTACACGAGATAAAATGTACTCTTTTACAAGAGGTGTTCACATGACTACTCATGTGACTTACAAATGAGGATGATATCAAATATATCAAGCATGTAGGCTTGGGTAAAATGCACCAACACTCTTAACACTCCAAATGAACTAGAATGTTTGATACATATGTATGAGCAGTAAATAGTGTCCGCATCCGCTATGTTTCATTACAAATGGTCACACATGCACCACGTATTATGTTTGCAATACACTCTTGACTTAGAAGGGATTTGCAGGATAAGATCAATGATCACTTATTGGCAATTGGAAAATGCCCATGGCTTTGGGATTGCGACTCTCTTCGCTACTTGGAACTTGTCTCATACCAGTCCCCAATATAGCCACTCTCCATGAACAAAATAATGCCTTCTCTCATGACCCTCCAAGTTTTGATGTTTCAGCAACCCCTCTCCTGGAGATCTTCTTAGTATCCATAGTGGTATAAGGCTATGGGACACTAGCAAGTGTCAAGGTGGTGTTGAAAGGTCATCCCATGCATCTTTTGATGCTTACTCTTTTTTGAATGGTATTATGCTTTCTCAAATCTGTTTATTACCACCCCTTGTAGTGCTAGGTGAGTGTCTTTAAGGGGCATGCACTACATTCTCTAGTATTCATGAAAAGTTGTGCACTTTTTGTTTGATAGTTGGCCTAAGGTTCATGATGCTACAGCTTTTTGATGATTGGTTTCAAGAGCCAACTACGCTCTCTGCTAATTCTTGGAGTTGCAGCTTGAGAAGCCCCACCAAGAAGGGATGCACATGATGAATTTGAAGACTGCCGACTGCTTTAACCACCTCATATTTGTGCATCTATCATAACTATGATCTTTTTTGCTTGATGGAAAGCTTGCAGGTGACTAGACTTAGTGATTCTTCTCCTTGGGGAAGGAGTCCCTTATGATGATTAAACAACTTTTGGGGATTACTAAATTCTTCTTTGTTGATCTTTAAATGAGAAGCTTATCTTCAATTGCTAATTGTGTACTCAATTCCTCTTGACTCTGAGTGCTATAGGTTTGGAAGAAAGAGGATCGTGCTTCTTGGTCTTGTGAAACTTATATTGCATGCTTGTCATAATCATTGGAAATGGATAAATTGCTTATATGTTTGTATGATAGAAGAGTCACAATGGTATGAATATTGCTTGATGTTTTGTATCCATTGACCCACTATCAGGAACCAAGTCCAAGACTACAAAACTCTTGCTACATGCTACTGCATCACTCTGTTTCTAATGCATGTGGGTGTTTCTAGTAAAATTCCTGGCTTGGGTGCATAATGCTTCAAACAGTTCTTCATGATGTGAGCATTTATTCCTTAAAGGATATTTGCAGGTGAACATGCACATAGGGGGTTGAAATCTTTGATTTAGACCTGAACTAAATTAAGCATGAAGTCATGAAATGAGTGATTGTTTTTTGCTAGGGAAGTAACTCTCTAAGTTCCACCCCCTATGGATGATTTGCTACTATTCTTTGCAGGAATGGTGTTGGATAAGTTGTTGGAATCTCAGGAAAGCTTATAGAATGATAGCACTCATAATGTCGCACTATTGTCTATTCATTTTATGAGCACATAACACTTATGTAAATTGCAAGCTTGATTGACTAGGCGCATAGTATAAATGATGGTAGGACTTTAGGCTACATTCATCTCATGCTTTACACTGCAAAATATCACACTCTCATTTCAAATAACAGAGTATGGAATCATTGAGACATAAGGGATAGGCACTCTTGGTCTTGATTGGGCTCCTTGTTTTTTTGGGGCTATCGTTTTTTTTTTCTTTGCAGGAGCACGAAAATTTTCATGCAGACTTCTCTCTAGTAGAGCAAATATTACAGCAGTGGATGCTCCCTGAAGTGGAAACTAAAAATGGAAGTAACATTTTATGGCTGCTTCTTTCAAATTCAGTCTAGTTGTTGTGTATGTTTAATTTTCAGATATTGGAGCTTTGTGAGAAGGCACATGGGATGGAGGTTGTGCGACTGCCCCCCAAGGGGATTGTGTCGCTCAGCATTGCTGGGATGAAGGTTTGAAGGGAGACGGCTTGCTGATTCAAAATATTTGCAGCCTTGCAAAATTTAGACTTGCAGTGATGCAGATTTGAAGACTTGAAGACTTGCAGACTTTGAAGACTCTACACGACCTTGATCAGGTATGTATGGTCCTTTTTTCTCAGCTTTGTCGAGGACGACAAAGACTAGGTGGGGGGAGGGTGTTGGAACCGTGAAGTTATGAAGGACCCATGAAGCTATGAAGGCTATGGTGTACTTGGAGGCCTCCCTTGGAGCTAGGGATACTCAAATGCTCAAGGCCTCATATTATGGCTTTGTCCCACATGGCTCCATGAGGAGCATTGTTTTATATGATGGGTAGACATTAGGGGAAAAAATGAACCCTGCATGGGCCTTGTAAGGATCCCTAATTTTTAGGGATTAAAGTTAACAAAAGAGAGATTAAGGCCACAAAAAAAAACCACTAGTGGTTTTGCAATAAAATATTTCCTTTAAGGAATGTAATCATTTCAAATACAGTCGTGGGAAATCTTATCCCTTGGATAATCACGCATAAATGGCTACGATCGTCTTCAGTGTGCCTGTCAAAAGAAGACAAAATTTATCCCAACTCATGAAAAGTCGTGGGCATTCTGGTTCATTGGATGAAATTCCCACGGATGGTTTGGATCAACACAAGTTTGTCTGTCACAAAAAGACAAAATTGCACTCATTCAATGAAGTGAGAGAGTGTTTCGACTGGCAGAAAAAGACAAACAAGATGGCGCAGTTCCGTGGCGGGGAGAATTCTGCTACGTCCGATGGACCAAGAACCGATGGCTACAAATTGCTCTTGGGATGCTCTCAAGAACAAGTATTCACAACCATTGGATCAAGAAGTGATCCAATGGATACAAATCAAAGAAATCCAAGATTCAAGAGGAATGAATCCACACCACTCCTTTTCAAGTCAATCCAACGATGAAGATACTAACGCACAATTTTTCAAGACTTTCAATCTACATCATTAGATCTTTGCCACATCTAAGGGACTAGATTTTATGCCGACTTTTTTCTGACATTCAACATGAGCCATTAGATCCTTGAGTTCATCCAATGGCTATGGTTCAAAATATAGGCCTATCAAACCACTTTTGGAGAAAAAATCGTGGTTTTTAGTCTTTCATACCACCCTTGACCACAAAGAAACAAGGGAAGCCTATGCCTAGTCTAGGTGATTGAGGGACTAGAGTGTGGCCACCACCCTCTTCTCATTGGTCCATCACTAATCATCTCTTAATCTAAAAGGCCCATTCAGGGTTCATTTTTTCCCCTAATGAAGTAGGGAGATTATTATCTCATTATGAGAGACTAGAGATCTTGCTCGGTGGTTGGGCGGAAAAACTTCAGGTCATATCTCTGTGTGTGGAGTTCGTGAACGTACGGCAGCAAAGGCTATTCGCGAGAGCAAGCTGAAGAGAAGGTCGACATGGAGGGCTGGAGCTAGAGATGCTACCGCAAACGGCTTCCAAAAAAGTAGCCTTATCAGAATTGGTATAAGAGCATAATCTAAGACGCACGATAGCTGCGGAGCATGGGGATTGAACCTAGCACCTCGTTGATGAGAACACCTTGCTCTAACCACCACACCACGAAAGCTTGGTGATAAATTATATGCACGTAGTACTATATCCATCAAGCTCTACAGTATGGTGAAGAGTTGGGATCAAAAGTTCTCGACACTGAAGGTATGGTAGAAGAGGATGGAGTGAGTATCCATGGAACTTCCACAATCAAAACTCTCTTTGCAAAAGGAGGGGATATACATGTCATTTCACTTCTACACAGGTATAAATTATAATTTTTGTCATTTTTGACGTTTAAAATGAAGATCATTTAGGATGAGTTGAAGGAGGACAATGAGATATCCTCAGAGAGAGGAGCATGGACTTCTCTAGGAAAGTGATATCTCAAGATTTAGTAGAGAAAAGAGAGAATTTGACCTCTCCGAAGCCCCCTCTTTAACCATTTTATGAAATCTTCAGAAGTCAAATTGGATTAAAACTCCACTTTGGAGAGCAATGAAGAAAGTAGATAAAGCATAAGTTTCTTGGGAAATTTAAAGTATGGAGAGTATGAGATATGTACTCTCACCTAGAGTCAAGGATTCCCTCAAAATGCAACAAAGGGCAAGCTTTAGATATTTCCAAAGTACCCTACTTTTATGATTTTTACATAAATTTCAGGAGCTATTTTGGACAAGTAGCCATTTTGGGAAGGGGAAAAGAGGAGGTATTTTTCATAGATTTATGGAAAAAACCATGCACACTTATAATATAGTGTATTGACTTCCATCCAAGATCAAGAAATCCAAAAGATACTTCAGTTTCATGGGAGTTTGAAGCTCCACAAAACCCCCTTCCATCACAGTTTGACAAAAAATTTCAGCACCTAAATCTAAGAAATTCCCATTTTGGAAGAGGGAAAAATAGGTGCGATAGTTATGGATGGATGGAAAAAAGTATATATACTGAGAGTATGGTGTATGGAATTCTTAGGCGAATCATTAGATTCATCAAAATGATAAGTTAAGGAGGAATTTTAGTTCCTCAAAGACCCCCTTCCCGCACTTTTTGGAAAAAATTTAGATGTTAATTTTGGTCAAACTCCACTTCTGGGAGTAAGAATAAAGATCATTTATGGCTTCCCATGGATTATTGTATAAATCCAAGAGAAATCCACATTTAGAGTGGATTAGAAGCTTGCTAAGAGCTCCCATTCAAGTTTTTGCATAAAAGCAAAAATCTTGATTTAGGCCTCTTTTGGGGAGCGAATTAGCATGCACGAAGGGAGGATTTGGAAAGGTGAAAATAGGCCCAAGCATCTTCATATATCACGCTCTCAGGTTATGGAGATAATTTTAGCTTTTGCTTGATGGAAGAATGCTTTTGGGCACCCCAAAAATCACATTTTTACACTTTTTCCAGCCCCTCCAACAGTCCACTACTTTGGCATGTCCCGCTTGGAATGGCCATATCTTGGGCTAGAAAACTCCAAATTGGATGTGCTATGGCTCGTTTTGAAGAGCACAAGGTCTACTTTCAGTTTATGAGAAAAATTTTTGGAAAATAAGTATTTTTGCAGGTCTGTACAACTCTGCAAAGTCTGAACAGTTTTTGGCGACTACCTTCTGGGAGCCATAACTTTCAAACGGGGAAGGCGATTTGAGTAATTTCACTTCGGTTTCTTTGCACATGCTATATATTTTTATGAACATTTGCAGGTTCTAAAGTGGTTTTTTTCACGTCTAAAGAAGGATTACTAATGCATTTTTTGACTAAATTTGCATTATTTTAGTAATCACATGACCATGTTTTATGTTTTGCGAAGTGATCCGATGTTTTCGGACACTTCAAAGCTTATGTTAGGACCTGAAGAGGAAGGTGCAGAGATCTCGAAGCTCATCGAGAAGAACTGGATGCATGCAACTCTAAAACCAGACTACTCAAGGACGTATGCTTTATGCTTTCGTCATTTTACTTTATGTTATGGCATGTTCTGTATGTACATGCATAAATTGGATTGCATACATCAAATCTTGATCATTGTTTAAATTCTTAAAGTATGGATCGATAGGCAAGAGGTATACTTTTTGATTGTTTGCAGGAAAGAAGATTACAGAAAACCATATGGCTATGCAACACCGGGAATGGTTGCTAGCAAATGTTTTTATGTTTTTGCAGGTTATGGAATTCATATATGAGTTTATGGCGTGCATGCCATGGGCCTGTCGAGCCCTATGTTTTTGGGTGGCATAAGTGCCACTGAGCTTATGGTTTAATTTTTTTTGGGATTCCATTTCCTGGGGAAATGTTGTCGAAATTTTTCTTACCGCATGGCGTTATATACGCACTTGCCTTTAGGTAAGAATGTTATGACATGGTAACATGCCTTTCTGCAAACATCAATAAGTTTTAGACATGCTTATAAGCATGTATTTGATGGACTTAGGACCATCATAGTAGTATACATAAGGCAACTTCAGTAGTAACAGGATCCCTACACATAATCCTTATGGATTTAGACCATAGGATTGCTAACAAAAGGAGCTACACCTTCACCATTAGTAATGTCCACAAGCAATCCTATAGGTTTAGGAAGTTGCATAGAGGCATGGCAGATACAGTTTGATAATATCCAAGGTAGTGAAGATTCACTTATCTTCACTAGAGGCTCACAGTATGATTAGGAGACTATGGGGTATTTTTAGGAATACCCAAAGAGTGACTAATTTCACTTATGCACATCACTTGACCAAGTAGTGAAGCATTTCTACTACACTACTAAGGAAACCAAACAGATGGGATCACAGAGATGGGTTTCATGAGATAGCATCGACGAGTGCTTATGTGATTCAAGTGATGGTTAGGAAGGCCAGAGGTATGGCACTAGCTCTATCATTCAGAGCATAGATCCCTTAATCAGGAATAATTGGGGTACCCAATACATATATATGTATATCGGGATCTACAAAGAGGTACCTAGACTTAGTCTTTGTACCTAGGAACAAGTTGGTTTGGAACAGAAGGGGATATCCATTGTCACATTGTTGACTAGAACCAAACTAACTAGTTCGAGGACATGGGACTCATTTGAGTCCACTGATATGATTCTAGGATATGGGATTCATTAGAGTCCACCTGCATATTCCATTACATATGTATGGAATATATATTCGGTTTAGTGTAGGTATGACAACATGAATTGGAAGAAGTTTTCACTGGTATGGGACGGTGGAAATGACTTTCCTTTGAGCACTCTTCTTCTATGGCCAGGGAGAAAAGGACTCATCATTCATGGTGTCATGTCTCACTAGATGAGAGCAGAGCTCTTAGTAGACATCTCCTACTAGGATTGGGAGTTATCCTTCACAGTATTGGGAAGATTTATTCTTCCAGTAGAGAATGTGATAGGTGATTTTATCACCATTGGTATCACATACTCATTTTTCAGTCTTTCAGGAATGATAATTCCATCAGTTTGAGTGGATCGTATAGATCCATGCATAGAGTATGGTTGGCAGAGATAGTTCTTTACTATGGATACACATGTGTTTACGGTATCATGTCATATCATTGCTGACCATTTTACTAGAGGGCTTTCACCCTTATTAGGAATTTATTTTCTCCACTCTTCATTACATACACCTTCATTAGTCAGGGGAGATTTGTTCTCCATCTTCATAGGAATATGAGTAGTGAGGGATTATGCATTAGTTATGGAAGAGAGGACTAAATAAATTCATGAGTTTCTCTTTTAAGGAAAGAAGAAAGTGGGAATCAGCTCAGAGATCGACGAGAGATCTTACTTTAGCTCAGAATGGTCTCACTTTAGCTCCTGCTCTTTGAGAGAGAAAAAAGGAAAGGAAAAAAAGATTTCTTCATACGAGAAGAATAGAGTATGTTTTCCTTTACAGAGAAGAGGTATTTGGGAAACATCTCTTAGCCTATATTTCAGAAGGAATTCATTTCCTCTACTTTTCAATGTAATTTTCCTTCACATGGGAGTCTGATTCTCCACTATTTTGGAAGGAAAAAACATGGAGAACTTATATACATATTCTCAGTTATGGATAAGTAAAGCAAATGGATTCAACAGAATCTCTTTCAAAGGGAAAGGGAGAGTGGAATAGATTCCACTACCAGACCTCTTTTCCTTAGAGGAGATTATAGAGAGAGACATGGAGAGAGTTTCACTTTCTCATTTAGATTGTCTAGATAGGAGTGGCACTCTTCTATCAAAGACAAGAGGGAGATCAGGTAATCATACTGGTTAGATTGAGTCTCACATGGAGACTCTTGAGAGAAGTAGTTATTTGTACTTCCAGTGATGGTCTTTGACTAGATGAGATGATCTAGTTATTGACATTAGTTAGATTGGGAATAGAGCTATGACTCTTCTCTTTAGGGTTTATAGGAGATAGAGATATATCTAACCTATTAGGGTACCAAACTCCTTGTTCATGCTTCATTATGAGGATGATGTGTGAGCATCAATTAGGAGGATGGGTACTTAGGGATTATCTGAATATCAAAGGGAATGCTTTCTGCATTCATATGGCAAACTATAGGGAAGAGAAATATTAGAGTTTGCACAAGTGCCAATAGATGCTCTTCCAATAGAATTTAGTCCACAGGTAATGGATGAAAAACCACCAAATTGTTGGGAAGGAGAATGAACAACCAAGAAAAAGATAGAGATGAAGCCGAAAAAATAAAACAAAATTCACAACTATGTCGTTTACTAGAACAACCGTGTAAAAATCGATTTCTATCATTATATTTTAGTAGATTTTCGAATTTTATAAAATCAAAGATTCCTTTACTCTCAAGGAATAGGAATATCAATTATTTTTCTAGATAAATGTTTTTGAACATTCTACTAGCTTTTGAACTAGTGTACTGACATCATCAATTTGATTTAAGTGTGCAATACCATCTTGGAAGAGGGGTTTACATGCCTTGAGGAACATCATGTTACCTTGAGAGATCATTATTGCTCAAGTGACATTGCTTTCCACGTGGTACCAAAAATGTGAGACGTCATGAATGCGAAGGATCATTGAAAGCACGATAATGAGGACATCATCCATTAAGAAATCATGCATTGGGACATTGTTATTGTAAAGACATTGTGGGCATTTTACTTAAAATTTATGGGTTTCGATTTGAAATTTATATTCTTTCTTTTATTAATAGGGATGTAATATGAAAGCAGTATATGAAGCTCCAAGAAAGGGATATCTAGTTGCGAGTCCACAAGAGGAACATCATAACCCATTTGAAATCTCTGAAACAAACTTGGTCCTTGATTGAGGTTCAAGTACTATAAAAGGTACCTAGTACTTTTTGATGAGTCAAGAAAAAACAATTTACAAGCTCTAGCTAATTGAAATATTGAACTCCTTTGAAAGAGAAAAGTCAGAACATATAGGTGATGATTGAAGATTTTGTCTTCACCAAAGTTCATCAAGTATGCATACACATGCTTTGGTGGAGTCGTGGGCTTCTTCCACAAATATATTTGCTTGTCATTGATATTTTTTTGCATAGGCTACCCCTATACTAGTTAACATATACCTCTACTATCTTATCTTTGAACATAGGAAAAAGAGATGCTCATAGATATATCTCATTGTATAAGACTTGGGTTGCAAGTCTATTAGATTTTAGTTGATTGATCTTGTTGTCTGAATCCTTTCTAATATATTTCTATCCTTGTTTACTTCCTAGATTTCCAGCACGAGAGCATCATAGTCTCATTGGTACAGTCTTTGCATATTCTAAGTGATTCAAAGCTTATTCAAAGCTCAAAGTCTCTAAATTGAGTTTACAAAGTCGTTGAGGTTCAATCTGAGAGAGAAAAGACCTATTGAGTTTTAGCTAAATATGCTTGCCATCCATGACATCCTAAGAAAGGTCCAACACACTTTTTCTGCAATTTGGAGTGCATATTCCTCATCAATACATACATGCATGCATATATATACGTACATGCATAAATACATGCATATCTATATACTTACATACATACATAATTGCATGCATAATACATATACAAATACATACATAGATTGCATATATACATACATATATACTTATATGCATACACTAGATATATTCATACATACATACATGCATTACATATAAACATACATATATGCATACATTACATACATACAATCCGCATACATATATATGTACATACGTGTATGCATTACATACACACATATTGGTGCATTTTACCCAAGCCTACATCCTTGATATGATTTGATTTATGTTCATTTGTAGTCATATGTGTAGACATATGAACACCTTTTGTAAAAGAGTATATTTTATCTCAAAAGAATGGCTTAAGTCATCCATGATGTAAAAATGAATTTGTGGCTCTAACTACCTAAAACCACAAATCCATCAGCTGAGAGGATATCTCCTAATTCTTAACATCACTTTTAGGTGAAGTTATTTGAGTTGAAATTCAAAACTACCTCCAAAAGTAGCTATAAAAAGAGCAAGAAGGAAGTCATTATTTGAGAGCTTGATTTGTGGCCACTTCATGTTCATTTGTAGAGATTACTCCATAGCTCTATCATTCTACTCCCATTGTTCAAGTATTCATTGCCAATGTGGTTGTAATTATATATGATGAATCTATACATTCATCATTTACTTCTTCTTTGTTTTATTCTCTACTATACTCACTCAGAACAGTAATGTCAGAAGCACATATCTTGGGCTATACGTAACCTTTTTCAGAGTTTTAAATAGCATTGGATTTCTCTCTAAGTCTAGTTTATGCTCACAAAATTTGATGGTCATTGGATTTTTTTTTGGTGATACATCTGTGTTTTTCTACTCACTAGTCAAATCTCTATAGAGCCCCAAAATGGCGGGAGTGTTCCAGATTTTGCTAAATCTTGTTCTCAGTGTTGAGCTGATCAATTGAAAAGCTTTAACTTGTATAAGCAAGCTATCTAAGTTAATTTGCTATGTCCAAAATGAAGTTTTCTAATTTCCACCAGCTTGAGAGAACTGTTCATTTTCTCTAGCAGGTGTATGTACAAAAATAGCAAGTTTTGGGAGCTAGTAATTTTGCAACTAGTTTGTCTTGACTCAAAATTTTGAGATACTTGTTCCAAGACACTTGGGTATTTTTTTTGTGGATTTATGAAGCTCAAAGGGTCTACTAATAGACTCTGAAGTCTTAGTTTTCTGGTGTGAAGCTAATTGTAGCAGCACCAACTCATCTTCAGATTGCATCCACCATCTCTCTTTACAGTGGTATCAGAGCATAATCAATCAACATGGAAGATGGATTTCCATCAACAATTGACAAATTGGATAGAAACAACTACCCAACATGGTCTCTAAGCATGGAGGCATATCTTCAAGGGAGGAATCTATTTTGATACACATCCAGAGATGAAGCTATGCCAACCATGAGGAACAAAGGGCAACCATTACATGAAGAAGAGGAAAGACTTTCAAATCGGTGTTCAAAGGATGCAATTGCAAGGTCCTATATTCTACACTCAATCTTTGATTTTTCTTTTACCTCATGCCAAGGGATGAAAGACATCAAGAGAAACTTGGAATGCACTTGCTTCTTTCTTCTCCTCCAACAGTCGAGCAAGGAAGAACCAATTGTGGATGGATTTCACAACAATGAAGAAAAGCCCCAAGCGAAGTGTGGTTGATTATGTCACAAAGATGAAGGAGATTTCAAATCAACTTGGAAGCATTGGAGAGGTAATTGAAGAGGAATAAATCATTAGAGAAATCATAAATGGAATTAAAGTAGATGGCAAGTGGGAGTCCCTCACAATAGCCATGGACTTGTACATGGATATGCATGTACCGACCTCAACACACTCATGGGCCAACTCCTCACTCATGAAGCAAATATTAGCAAAGGTGGTGAGTCCTCAAGAGGTAATCAAACTTCTGCCTTGTATTCTGATAAATCTAAGGTCAAGGACAAGTCAAAGAACAAGAAGAATGAAGATGAAGGTAGCTCTTTCCAAGCAAACTTCGCAGGTAGAGGAAGAGGTAGAGGTGGAAAGCAAGGTAGGGGGAGATTCCAATCATCTCAACCTTGCAATATATGTGGCTTATCTACTCATATTACTAAAGAATGTTTCACGAACTTGAGAAAATCAAGAGGAAGAGGATTCAATAGAGGTGGCTATGGATCAAATAGAGGTAGATACAATGGAGGCTACAACAACAACTACAACAACAATTACAACAACGTAAACTATCAAAGTGGTCATAGAGGAAGAAGAGATTACAATAACTATGTAGAGGACCAAAGTCAAGAAGATTCATTATGGATTATGAATGTATCAGTGAAGAAGGGTAAGAATGATGGCCACATCTTTTACATTGATTCGGGATGCTCAAATCATGTAACAGGAAATGTGGCTTTACTTTCTGATTTGGAAGATGCTCACAAAAAACATGAAGTGCAAATAGGAGATGATACAAAGCACTCGGTGGAGAAGATAGGTAATGCGAAGACATCAGATGGGAATATGAACCTCTTACGAAAAGTCTTGTATGCCCCTACAATTACCAAAAATTTAATAAGTGTTGGCCAGATTGTTGAAAAAGGATTGCAAGTTAGATTCAACCGACTTGGAGCATATGTTGAAGACCCAAGGCAATGATTTAGAAGGATTGCCAAAGGAGAAAAGACAAGAGGGATTTTCACTTTTGAAGTGGAAGATACGAAGAACATAGCTTTATTTAGCTATGGATCTCAAACTCTCACAGAGTTGGAGATATGGCACAAAAGGCTTACTCACATTGGTGAGAGGACACTCAAACAAATTTGTAGGGACCAAAGTGTACTTGGTTTGCCTAATATCACAAGGCAACACATGATTTATAAGTGTGAAGCTTGTCAATTCGGCAAGGCTTATAGACAACCTTTCAATAGCAAGGGATATGTGTATCAAAATCTTTTGGATCTAGTGCACACGGATGTGTGGGGTCCTAGCAAGGAGCCATCTATATAAGGATCAAGATATTGTGTGCCTTTCATAGATCATTGTAGCAGGTGCACCATTCTGTTTTTCATGAAGCACAAGGATGAAGTTTTAATTGCTTTAAGAAGTATGTTTCTCTTGTTGAAAACAAACAATTAGGACTTTGAAAAGACTCAGATCAGATGGTGGAGGAGAATACTTCTCTTTTGAATTTGATGCCTACTTTCATGAAAGAGGCATTAAAAGGAAAGTCACTACAAGGTATACACCAAAACTCGATGGTGTAGCAGAGAGGAGAAACAGAGCTATTGTTGAAGCTGCAAGGTCCATGCTCAATGAAAAGGGATTGCCAAACTACCTATGGGCAGAGGCTGTCTACAACCACATGTCTCATAAATAGACTTCCATCTAAGTCACTAGATGGAACCACTCCATATGAAGTGTGGAATGGAAGAAGACCTAGTCTAGAGCATTGTAAAATCTTTGGATGCTTAGCCTATGCTCACATTCCTCTCAAGTAAGAGGGAAATCGGATCCCAAGGTAGAGAAGTGCATATTTATTGGTTATGACCAAAACCAAAAAGGATATAGATTGTACAATCCAACTAATAAAGTATTTTCTATTAGTAGAGATGTAATTTTTTATGAGAACAAATCATGGTTTGATGATGATAGGAAAGTGAAGGTGCCTTATGACTTGGATGAATATTTTCCATCACTTGAACCAAAGAAGCCAAAGAAAATTGAAGAAAGTGATTCGGAGATTGACATAGAAGAATTGGAAAGAATAAAGCTATGGAAGAGCAAAGGTAAAGCAAAGATGCAAGATGCTACATATGGACCTGAGAGCTCACATCAACCACTTAGAAGGTCTTCAAGGGAGAATAAGAAACCAGAGAGGTATGCTTATGATACTCTTTGGTCACCGAACACTCAATCTATATTGCAAAGGATTCAACCAATGAAGAACCTACCCCATTTGAAGAAGCACAAAGCAAAAAAGATTGGAGAGATGCAATGGATGAAGAAATGGAAGCCTTGAAGGAGAATGAAACTTGGGATCTTGTACCTAACAAGCCATCGATGAAGGAAATTGGATCTCGATGGATATAAAAAATCAAGAGGAATCCAGATGGAAGTATAAATAGACATAAAGCAAGGTTAGTTTCTAAAGGTTTTGCTAAAACCCATGGTAGTGATTATGAGGAGACTTTCTCTCTTGTTGCAAAAATGCCTACAGTTAGGCTTCTCATTAGTCTTGCTACATCTAGAAATTGGAAGCTCTATCAACTTGATGTAAAGAATGCTTTCTTAAATGGATGGATTTCTGAGGAAGTGTATATGGCACAACCTCCTAGATATGAGGATGCACATCATCCTAACTATGTACGCAAATTAAAGAAATCCTTGTATGGATTGAAGCAAGCTCCAAGAGCTTGGAATTTCAGATTGGTGACTTATTTGCAGGACGAACGATTCAAAGCTAACAAGGTGGATACCTCTTTGTTCATAAAGAGGAATGGATCTGAAGTGATCTATCTATGTGCGTATGTTGATGATATTATTCTCAAATGGAATGATCTTGAAGGAATCAAATAGGTAAAGAATCAAATGGAGGAGTTCAAAATAAGTGATCTTGGACCACTCATTTTCTTGGATTGGAGTTAATCTACATAGGTTCAGGTATATACATCACACAAAGGACGTATGTGCATGACATGCTCATCAAGTTCAAGATGGAAAACACCAAGTGTGCAGGTACACCTATGGAAGCTTAGTGCTCATGAAGGAGAGCCAATTGAAGACATCACAAGCTATCAAAGCTTGGTTGGAAGTTTGAATTATGCAACACTCACAAAGGTAGATATATGCTATAGTGTTAGCATATTGAGCCAGTTTATGCATAAGCCAAGAAGACCACATATGGAAGCGGCCAAGAGAGTCCTAAAGTACCTAAAAGTGACCATGAATGAAGATTTTTTTACTTATTTACTTCAGGTATTGAGCTAAAGGCCTACTCAGATGCAGATTGGGTCGGATCTCGAGATGATAGAAGAAGCACATCCGGGTATGTATCATTTGCAGGTTTAAAAATCATTTTTTGGTCATGGAAGAAGCAACCAACAATGGCATTATCTTTTGCTGAAGCCAAATATAGAAGTTTGGCTAATGTACCTCAAGAAATCATGTGGTTAAAATCTTTGTATATAGATCTTGGACTTCATTCTTCAACACCTCACATTTTTTGTGACAAGACAAGCTCACTACATCTTGCGCTAATCCGATATACCATGCTCAAACCAAGCATATTGAAGTCCACTACCATTGCATAAGGGAGAAGCTAATGAGCAAGGATACTAAACTATCATTTGTCTCTACAGATATGCAATGTGCAAACATGTTGACTAAAGCTCAAAATTGAGTAGATTCAATTTCATGATTGGTTTGCACGAAATCAAGGAAAATTGAAGATTTATTTGGAGGCCAAGCATGTTAGGATTGAGGGGGAGTTGTTGGTGCATTTTACCCAAGCCTACATGCTTGATATGATTTGATTTATGTTCATAGTGTAGACATATGAACACCTCTTGTAAAAGAGTATATTCTATCTCTTGTAATTATGAAAGAAAGAATGGCTTATGTCATCCATGACGTAAAAAGGAAATTTGTGGCTCGAACTACCTAAAACCACAAATCCATCGGATGAGAGAATATCTCCTGATTCTTATCATCACTTTTAGATGAAGTTATTTGAATTCAAATTCAAAACTACCTCCAAAAGTAGCTATAAAAAGAGCAAGAAGGAAGTCACCATTTGAGATCTTCATTCGTGCCCACTTCATGTTCATTTGTAGAGATTGAAAAGCTTACTCCATAGCTCTATCATTCTACTCCCATTGTGCACGTATTCATTGCCAATGTGGTTGTAATTATATGTGGATCTATACATTCATCATTTACTTCCTCTCTGTTTTATTCTATGTTATACTCACTCAGAATAGTAACTTCAGAAGCACATATCTTGGTCTATACGTAACGTTTCTCAGAGTTTTAAAGTGCATTGGATTGAAATATAAGTCTAGTTTATGGTCCCAAAATTTCATGGTGATTGGATTTATTCTTTGTGGGAAATCTGTGTTTTGTCACTCACTAGTTGAATCTCTCCAGAGCCCCAAAAATGGCAGGATTGTTCTAGATTTTGCTAAATCTTTTTCTCAGTGCTCAGTTGATGAATTGAAGTGTTTTAACCTGGATTAGCAAGCTACCTATTTCTATTTTCTATGTCTAAAAGAAATTTTTCTAGTTGCTACCAAGTTGAGACTACTGTTCATTTTTTCCAGCAGGTGTATGTACAAAAATAACAAGTTTTGGGAGCTATTCATTTTGCAACTAGTCTGTCTTGACTCAAACTTTTGAGATACTTCAAAACACTTGGGTGACTTTTTTGTGGGTTTAGTAAGCTCAAAAGGTCTACTAACCAAATCGGAAGTCATATTTGGCTGGTGTGAAGCTAATTGTAGCAGCACCAACTCATCTTCGGACTACATCCACCATCTTTCTTTACACCACATACATAGGTGCATACATACATACATACATACATACATGCATACATCCATAAATACATACATACATACATACATACATATATACATACATACATAGATACAAACATACATATGTACATACATAGATACACACATACAAGCATAAATACATACATAGATACATACATACATATTTTCATACATACATACATACATACATACATACATGCATCCATGCATGCATGCAAACATACATACATACATACATACATACATACATACATACATACATACATACATACATACATACATACATACATACATACATACATACATACATGTTGCTCTTTTGCTTTGTGGAATGCCATGAGAGGGGAAGGGCTCTCGAAGATATGGAAAGAAAGATATGTCATCATCTTTGATGGTCATCCAAAAGAGCCATCAATTGAAAAATCTATCTATCTCTTAGGTAGAAGAATATGTAAGTGTAAAAAATATATGTCTTTCAGACACCATAGGATGTTTGTCTTGGAAAACAACAAGATTAAAAGTAATTGGGTCACACGTGAAGGTGATGAAAAAATCATTAAAATTTTGATTAAATCTCTTTCAAATGTTTGTCACCCGTCGAATCTTACATATCCTACTAGTTTTGGACCACCATAGCTATTGTGCCTTCAAGCATTTCTACCCATGATTTGTGAATATAGGGGATCTCAAGGGCATAAAGCCCATTCACAAAGCATAGTGGCCAAACTTGCATTTGAAAAGAAAACATGAGCCACTACGTATTGTTTTGCCATGCAATACTAACAATTGAATATCAAGGTATTGGCCATCATTGATCTTCCTTATACCAAAAAAATATGAAATGTCATTGTGAATCCTTATAGATAACATTGATTGCATGATATTGAGGACATTGTTATTGACATAGACATTGTGGGCATTTTACTCAAAATTTATGGGTTTTGATTTAAAAGTTATTAAGGTCTCGCCTTTATTGATGGGGATGTAATATCAAAGATATGCCATCATCCAAAAGAAAGAGATATCTAGTTGCAAATCCAAAAGAGGTACCTAGTTCTTATTTTTGCACCTAGATTTCTCTCCAGAGCATCATAGCTCATTGATCTAGTTTGCATATTTTGAGTGTTCAAGTGATTGTGAGTACACACACATACACATGCCATGTCAATACATACATACACTCATACATACATTACATACATACATAGATACATTATATACATACATAGGTACATACATGCATGCACAAATGCACATACATATGAACATAGATACACATGCACAGATGTAGACACACACACACACATACATACATACATACATACATACATACATACATACATACATACATACACACACACACACACACACACACACACATATATATATATATATATATATATATATATATATATATATATATATATATATATATAGTCCTCTTTTATGGAATTTATTGCATGTATATGTAGTTCTATATTATATGGTTGGATGGGCTAAATGTTTCATCTTTTGATTGCCCGGGTGCCAATTTCGACGGTCTACATATGTTTATGTAATTTATTTCAACGTTCCTTGATTTAATGGAAATACTAACCTTTTTGTTTTCCTGATGTTGTTATAGACAACATACACACACACACATATACATATATATATATATATATATATATATATATATATATATATATATATATATATATATATATATATATATATATATATATATATATATATATATATATATGTGTGTGTGTGTGTGTGTGTGTGTGTGTGTGGAGTATATCCACTCCTAGATGCAGCAGAAGAATGGTAGGCCCTTCCTAAGACCGAAGATTTCACTACCACAGTCCACCAAAAATCGAATTGCTCTCTGGACCTGAAGACTGGACCTATGAAATTTTGCACAGTAAAAATAGACAATATGAGCTTTCAACAAGCCAAAGATCACTCAATTTGGATAATATTAGAGGTATCAACCTCCCTTCACAAGACAGACTAGAAATTTTCCAAACTGGTAGCTTGCACCTATGTGTACCCTCCAACATACATGCACTTGGGAATATGCAAAGATCAAACTAGAGAATTTCAAGCTCGATATACTCAAGGATAAAGACCACTTGATACTAAGATTATATCCAAAAGAGAGCTTACATTCATAGGAACAGAAGGAGCTATCTTGCAAATAAATCAGACTACTACAAAAAAAGATATGGGTGATCAAAGATCACTTCCTATGAGAAAACTCCAGCAAGCAAGGGGCTTGCTTAGCTAGGGGATAGCTTAGACATGGAGTAAACATTCCTAATGAGAGCCTACAAGTGTTCAAATGGTAGAGGAGGATGGCCAAGACTTTGCTCCATGTGTTTGCTTATATAATGCTCAAAAAGGTAATTGTAGATATAATTTAAAAATTCCCTCCAAATGATCCTAAATTTTCTCCATCAATTAGGTCAGTAACGAGCTAAGACAACTTGTGGAAAAGTGGTTGTATATCCTACCAAAAAGTGTGATTGATGTGGCACTTCAACTTAGCATGAGTTCCCACACTTGAGATTGGTAAAATTCTAACACTCCCCTTCAAGCTCAAGTGTTAGTCTCCATTGATCTCCTTCAAGTTGAGGTTGATCTTGAACTTCTCCAACTTTCTTGCATCCATAAACTTGGTCATGATATCTGCTAGTTGATCATTGGTGTTGATGTACTTGATGTCCACTTATTTTTCTATTACCTTCTCTCTGATGAAGTGATAATGGATCTCTATGTGCTTGCTTCTTACATGGAACATAGGGTTTCTTGCTAGATGAATGCTTGACATGTTATCTCCAAATAGAGTGAACTCTTTGACCTCCACATCCAAGACTTTGAAGAGATTCTTGAGCCACATGATCTCACATGTAGCAAGTGCTAAAGATCTGTACTCATCCTCACTAGATGATAATGCAACTGTAGGTTGCTTCTTGGACATCCATGAAATTACTCTTTGGCCTAGCATGAAGACATAGCCAGATGTGTTCCTTCTATCCTCCTTCCACCCAGCATCACGAAAGCCTTGAGGTTGTAATACATCTCCATAAGGGTAGTACAACCCTTCCTTGATAGTTTTCTTGATGTACCCAAGCACTCTCTTGGCTGCATTCATATGAACATCAGTTGGTGAATTTAGAAATTGAGAAAGAACTCCTACAACATAAGACAAGTCAGGTCTTGTGATGGTAGCATAATTAAGGCTTACAATTATGCTTCTATATGTTGAAATATCTTCAAGAGATTGTCCTTCACCTGCACATAACTTAGTGTTTGGATCCATAGGTTGTGTGAGTGGCTTACATCCTTTCATACCATACTTATAAAGTACATCTAGCAAGTATTTCATTTGAGCAAGGTAAATAGCATTTTCCACATGAATAACTTCAGTCCCAAGAAAGTATTTAAGAACTTCAAGATCTAAAATCTTGAATTCATTTCCAAGTTTGGCCTTGATCCATGTGATACCTACAACATCACTTCCTATTATAATCAAGTCATCCACATATATGCATACATAGACAACTAGTCCTCCTTCCTTCTTGAGGTATAAGGAAGGGTCTCCATCACTTGTCTTGTATCCACACCTGCACAAATACTCCACAAGCCTTTGATTCCTACCTTAGGAGCTTGCTTTAAACCATACAATGCTTTTCTAAGTTTACAAACAAAATCTGAATATTTCGGGTTTTCAAACCTTAATGCTTGAGTCATATAGACTGTCTCCTGCAATTCACCATTAAGAAAAGCATTCTTTACATCCAATTGATATATTGGCCACCTCCTAGATGTGCCAACCCCAATGATTGCCCTAATTGTGGTCATCTTTGCAACAGGGCTGAATGTTTCTTCATAGTCAATCCAATAGGATTGAGCAAATTCCTTTGCCACAACCCTTGCTTTGTACTTAGCAATTGAACCATCAGAATTTCCCTTCACTTTATAGACCCATTTGTTGCTAATTACATTCATCCCTTCTTGTCTTGGAACTAGACTCCATGTGTTGTTGTCTTCAAGGGCTTTGTACTCTTCCTCCATAGCGTCTTGCCACTTCTTTGTGTCTTTGGCCTCTTCATAGGAAGAAGGTTTATGATCTTTGATAACCTTAGTCATGAAAGCATAATGCCTAGCAATATAACTATCATAGAAAAGCCTTGAGATTGGATGTTTTAACTTTTTTGGCCTCCTTTCTTCTCCTTTTGGTGGAATGAACCTTCTTTGCCTTGGTGCCTTGATCTCTACTTTTGATGTAGCTCCCCCTTCTAACATAGGTTCTTCAAAGTCTTCAACTTCATCTCCATCTTCATCAAGCTCTACCAATTTTGCCTTTCCTTTATTCAATGATTGATGGGCGGAATCCATGCTTGAACTCCTTTGTATGCTTGGACCACTCATTTTCCAAACTATCTTGAAACCTAGCTTCATACCTCCTCTCTACCTCTTCAATATCTTCTTCCTGTAATGGAACTTTGGAAGCATACCATGGTTTGAGTTCATCAAACACTGCATCTCTAGATACCTTTAACTCCTTTGTATTAGGGTTGTCGCACCTGCAACATTTTTGCTCCATAGCATAACCAATAAACATACAACTTTCAGCCCTTGCATCCATCTTACCTCTCAACTCTTGTGGCACATGTGTGTAGCATACACACCCAAAGATTCTAATGTGTGAAAGGTCTAGTTTCCTTCCACTCCATGCCTCCTCAGGTGTCATGTCATGTGGCCCTGATGTAGGACACCTATTCATCAAGTACACAGTAGTAGATACAGCATCTGCCCAATTTGTTAAAGGCACATTCATTTCATTTAACATACTCCTAGCAATTTCAGCAATATTCTTATTCTTCCTTTTTGCCACCCCATTTTATTGGGGAGTATACATGTAAGTGATTTGCCTTACCATACTTTTATTGAGTAGTCATCTATGAAGGTTACAAAGTACCTATTACTTGCAAGAGAGGGCTCTTTGGTTGGCCCCCATACATCTGTGTGCACAAGATCTAACACACCATGTGCTACATATCCACTCTTCTTGAAGGGCTGCCTAGTAGACTTGCCTAGTTGACAAGCTTCACACATCTCATGCAACATTTTTAATATAAAATGTGGTAAACCTCTTACCAATTGCCTCTTCTCCATGTCTCTCAACCTTTGAATTTGATATGACCATACCTTTTATGCTACAAATCCAAATCTCCAATCTTCTTGTCACCATAGGTGATGAACATTGCCTTGTTGTTTTTTCCTTTGCCAATGTCAAGAGTGAACATCCTTCCTTCCTTCTTTCCTTTGGCTATCAGCTCATAGCCATTCCTTGGATCTTGAATAAAGCACCCTTTGTGGTTGAACTTGAGTTGGTAACCCTTTTCAACCATCTATCCAACAGAGATTAAGTTCTTTGTAACAGTAGGAACATGCAATACCTCATATAGTCCTCTTGCTTTGTGGTTGCCTTCAAGCTTCACATCTCCCATTTGTTCTATCTCATGCTCTGTGTTGTCTCTTGTCTCCACAAAGCCTCTTTGCTTGGGTGCTTGAAGATTGTTGAAGTACTCCTATTTACATGACATGTGGTTACTACAACCACTATCTATATACCACACCTCATCATGTGGTTGACCTTCACTTTTATGCTTCATAGCTAACAAATGCTCATTTTTTGAATTTGTTGAGGAATTAGCATAATTACCTTGCCCTTTCTAATTTTCCCCACCTTGCTTTTGCCAACAATCTTTGGCATAGTTTCCTTGCTTCCCACAATTGAAGCATCCATTTCAGTTGGAGTAGCCTCGACCTCCATATCTTCCTCCTCTACCTCTTCCTCTTCCTCTTCCTCTTGATGATTGACCTTCATCTTGGCTTGATTGACTCCTTTGATAGCTTTGGTTGTCTTGTTGATAATTGCTTCTACCTCTTCCTCTTGAACCACCTCTATTGCCTTTGCCTCTTCCTCCTTTGTCTCCATAGAAGAGTTCATCTTGGCTGCCCTTTGACTTGTTGCCTCCATGGTTGAGCTCCTCAGTCACCATAAGAGAAGTAAGTTGCTCAAAATGTGGTAATGAATCCCTTACATACATAGAGTTTGTGAATGCCTTCCATTTATCATATTATCTAAGCCCACTAAGTGTGTGAGCAACTAGCTCATCATCATCTACAACACATCCTATTGAATCAAGTGCATCCGAGATCTCTTTTACTTTGAGTATGAAGTCATTAATGCTCTGATTTGATGACTTCCTAAGGTTTTTGAGTTCATTCTTGAGCTGAATTTTTATAGCCTTTGTAGAGATAGAGTACAACCTTTCTAAACACTCCCAAACCTTCCTAGATGTATCTAGTTCTTGGATATGACCTATCATGGAGTTGCTTATGTGTTGAGAAAGAATGAAGATCACTCTCCTATCCCTTTCTTCCCATTCTCTAATGGCTCTCCTTTGATTCTCAGTTGGTGTATGTGGATCTATGTATGGCTTCACCTCAGTACCACTAACCAACCCCCAAAGACCCTTTCCCATGAGGAAGTTAGAAACTCTAAACTTCCAAGGTTGTTAATTGCATGTGATAGATGTGAGAAAGAATTTTATTTTACCTTCCCACAAGAGTCTCCACTTGTCGTGAACTTTTGATATTGATGATACAAGCTCCCCTTGCTTTAAATCCTTCTTCAAATCTTCTTGGTATTTGCTTCAATCCTTGGCTCTCAAGCAATTTCAAGGCCTCCTCTTGATGGCCTCAATGCTCAATGATGAGCTCTGATACCACTGATGGATTATATCCACTCCTAGATGCAGCAGAAGAATGATAGACCCTTCCTAGGACCAAACAGTTCACTACCATAGTCCACCAAAAATTGAATTGCTATATGGACCTAAAGATTGAACCTATGAAATGTTGCACAGTACAAACAGAAAGCATGGGCTTTCCAACAATCCAAAGATAATTCAATTTGGGTAATACTAGAGGCATCAATCCCCCTTCAAAAGACATACTAGAAATTGTACAAAGTGGTGTAGAGAGTACGCACGCAGAAGCAAAATGAAAAGTAAAGTACTCTCACAAAACAAAGAATGTGTGAGACACAAAATGGGTAGACCATGAAATGGGTAAACTCATGTGGATTAGAAATGAGCTTGCCAAGAGCATGGAGTAGGATCCTCAAGCTTCTAACCAAGTACAAATGAGGGGAGAGTCCCTCCTTATATAGATTTGGGAGGGGCTCTCAAAGTACATCATATGTGGGATAAGTCTCCTGAAAGGAGAATGAATACAACTGGTAGAAGCACATGGCAAGGTACCCAAATACAAAGGAAATACAATATAAAATGGAAATAGACTAGAAATGGAGTGCCTCCTGGACACAAAATGGAGATGCACTCATGCGGATACAAATGTAGATGAAGTAGGAGCAATCATATCGTCAACACCCCCTCTGCAGCTCCATTTTGGAGTGTATGGAGGCTGCTAGGTATGTGAAAAAGGTCCAACAAGAATGTATTAGCAGCAGCACGAGCACCAGGAAGTCGTCGTCTAGGAGTCCATAGCCTCCAAGTGGTATCGACCATGCGGGATCGCCAGGTACTCCATAATATGTCCACCAGATGGATCAAGCGAATGCTCCAGACGTACGCCACCAACGAGGTACACGAGCGGAACAAGATCTCACTGGACAAGATCACCTCCATGCGAGATAGGTAGGATGACTCCATGTGGTATGTCAGAACCTCCAAATATTTCACCATGTCCACCACACTATGTGTAGTGCCAAGAAGTAGGTCCTGCAAGAGTGAAACATAAAGCATGAAGCATAAAATCATAGTCACATGGTAGTACATCTGTATGTTGAAGTCCTGCATGGAGTGTACAAAGTCCGGATGTGTGTCGATAGAACCTTGGAAGCCCCCTCTGAACCGAGAAGCTGGCTCAGAATAGGATCCAACTGAGTGATGAATCCAAGTAGATGCAGGAGTATCCTGTGGCAAGTGAAGAGATGTTGGACTCCATGAATGGAAAAGTACATGCTCAGAATGCTGCAGTAGATGAGGTAAGTGGACTCTCGAAGATAGGAATGGAAAATGAGGAGTCACTGATCTTGGAGTAATGCCCAACTGAAGCTGAGGTGAAATATAAACCTTCGATGGGATGATAGGTATATTCATCTGAGGTATAAGCTGAGATGATATCTCTGATTCCTCATGCTCCAAAACTATACCATGATCGAGAAAGTCATGTACAAAGAGAGCATGCTCCACATAGTGTGACTGTTCAAAACTGGAATGATCCCCCTCTGAATCTGAAATGGGAGGATCCAAAAGGGATGAATACTTAGAGTATTCATCAAGGGTGCAGTCTTTGGTTACTGTCACTGAGTGACTCTTTGGGTCATAGAGTTTGTATGCCTTTTGTTGCTCACTATACCCAATGACAATGTACTGCTTAGGCCGATCATCATTATGGCCTTGGACGTAGGCATCATTACCAAAGACACGGAAATAGCTTGGCTTCTTTTGAAAGTAAGCCTCAAATGGTGTTTTGATCTTCAAAACGTCTGAAAAACCTCAATTCTGAATGTGTACTGCTGTCTGTACTGCTTCACCCCAAAACTTTAGTGGAAGTTGCTTTTGTCTAAGCATAACTTTGGCCATTTGGATCACACTTCGACTCTTTTGTAATGCAATACCTTGAGTATCTTGCTTGGCTTGATACTTGATTCCATGTTGCTTCAAATACTTGGAGAAGTTTGGGTTGACAAAGCTACTATCTCCATCAGATCAGATGATCTTCAAAGAACTTGGAAAGTCTTCTTCAACTGTTTTTTATCCACTCCTTAAACTTGGAAATGGCATCTTCTTTATGCTTGAGTGAATAAACCCATGTGTATCTAGTGAAGTCATCTACAATCAAGAAGAAGTAAATTGACCCACTTAGAGAAGGTGTACTCATAGGTCCACAAATGTCGATATGGACTAATGCTAAGGGTTTATTTGCAGAAATGGATGCTTCTTTAGGCAAAAAAAAAGTTGTTTGCTTGTCACATGCTTTGCAATTCAATTCCACTTGTGTGATCCTGGGTAGACCTTTGACAAGATGATTGGAAGAGATCTTAGCTAAGCAAGAGGTATGTCCAAATCTGCAATGCCACAAGTTGAAACTTGAATCCTTGGCCATAAAACTTGAAATCTTGTAGAGACCCTTATCTTCATATCCTTGAGCTATCACTTCATTAGATTCGCGATCAATGACTTGAACTTGGTTGTGATCAAACTGAACCGTCATGTTGCACTTTGTGATGGCTTTGACTGAAAGAAGGTTCTTACAAAGGCTTGGGACATAAAGAACATCTTTTAGTGATTTGGCCTTGCCTTTAGAGTTAGTGACTTGAACTTTTTCTCTTCCTTGGATTTCAATGCACTTGTTATCTCCAAGGTAAACTTGTCCTTGATGCTCTTCAAACTCATGAAAATCATCTTTGTCATGGCACATGTGGGATTAAGCACCACTATCAAAAATCCATACTTTCTTGGGAGTGGTTGCCACAAGTGCTTTGTGTTCACTTGTAAAAAACAGGTCTTCACTTGTGCAGTGAGAATGATGTTCATTCTTGGAATTATACTTAGACTTGTCCTGGTTCTTTTTCTTGAAGCAATATTTTTCGATGTGGCAAGGTTTGCCACAGAAATTACAGGTGAACTTCTTCGATGAATTATGCGATCCTTGCTTAGACCCATTGCTAGCCTGATGACTTTTGTTTTTGCCCTTATTGAATGGGCCTTTGGCCTTCATGGCTGACTCTTGTGAGGAAGTCGATTTGGCTCACAAGTTGTGAAGGAGCAAAAGTTGACGAACCTCTTCCCAAGATAAGACTTGGCCGCGATTATACAAAGTTGTGACAAATGTCTCGTATGACTTAGGTAACTTGTTAAGGAGCCTAATGGCCATGTCTTCACTAGAGAACTGCTACCACATAGTGCTAATTTATGCTGGTAGTCCTCGAATTGGGCTATGACCTTGGTAATGGTGTCGTGTGGCCTAATGGTCAAATTATGAAACTCGGCCTCTAATGCATATATCTTTCAAGGGGTCTTGTCTTCATACAAAGAGGCTAACGTATCCCAAGAATCCTTGGACGTCTTGCAGGCTATGATATGACCTTTCATCAGTTCGTCGCAGGCAAGTAATAGTTGACCTAAGGCTCTTTTGTCCTTGACATTCCACACACGCCAATTGTCTAAGTTGGTATCCCTATTGGGTTCGGGGTCTGTCCCATCTACTACCTCATGAAGAAGATTCGTATAGAGATAGGCGCGCACGACATCTTTCCATAGAGTGTAATTTTGTCCATTAAGGCGTTCATCCTTAAGCATAAAAATAGGGATGAAAGATGGTAAGAAGTTAGCCATAGATGATGAGCTACCTTCACTTTTGGTCATTACAAATCTTTGAAGATAAAGTGTTTAGAAACACTACCAAAATCTTCGCCAAACACACAAGCTTTGAAGATAAAGTGTTTAGAAACGCTACCAAAATCTCTTGCCAAAAATGTTGCAGCAAAATAATTGCAAAGCTTGAAATGAATAACTAGACACCGCACTTAAAATTCTTGGGGGGGGGGAGGGGGGGGGGGTTAGAGTAGCCCTGCACTTATAACACCAAAATAAGTCGATGAGAGAGGAGGGCTTAGAGTAGCCCGTTGCACAGCAATTGAGCCTTAGAGTAGGCTTGGGTACACAAGAAACTATGTGGGTGATCTTAGACTAGCCTCCAACCCACAAATGCACACACATGACACTTCTTATATTCTTGATGTTACAAGGAAGGGCACTTGGTGCCAAAGTGTGCCCAAAAAATGAGTTATGGTACCCTTAAAAATTATCCTTTCAAAGTGGGTTTAGGAGTGTCAATCAATTGAGGTTTATGTGAGAGAGGGGTGACCAAGTGTATGGTTACAATCGTGAGCCTTTATACGTTTTATGGCTTTAGAATCTGAAATGGAATGATTGTTTTATCAGCCATAGCTACAACTAGCAGAGTATTGGCTTTAGCACTCACACAGAGAGCAGAAGAGAAACGGAGAAAGAGAAATCCTCTCTACTGACATTTTCCTGCAACTGAGTGAGAGAGAGAGAAAAAGCGAGAGAGCCTCTCAATGCTAAGGCGATGAAAGAATATGCTTGACAGTCCAAATCATTCGATAGGCAGGCCCATACAGAAGTGATTCTGGAGCGCTGCAAGCAGCGCACAGAAGAACTCACTCGCATCGGGTTTCCTGATGTCGAAGAGGCGTGCTCAGCTCAGCTAACAGTGCTCAGGCTCCGGCTGCACCTCCCATGCCTCAAAGTGCTGCTCCTACCTCTGGTTCACTTTTGATAGCGGCACCTCTCTTGCTTGCCCTGCTTGCATCTCTTCTCCGTTAGGTCTCCCCCACCGGTTTCGATCTGTTTCTGCCAACTGACTCAGGGCGCCAGATTCTTTCCTTATTTGGTGCAAGAGGATGCATCACCCTTGATGTCAAAGGCGCTCCCGATTAGTATGAGGAGGCTGACAAATCCGCTGCTTACACATGGCAACATAATCCTCATGATTTTCATCGTTACCACACATCATTTTTTTGTGCAATCACACGGGATGCGACTATCTCCATCTTTGGATACCACACAGCGTAATATCCGTAATAAGTTACTTTATGTGGCGTCAATAAAATTATACTTAATATACAAGATATTTACTCGATGATGATGATGATGATTCTCCTACTAATAATGCTAATATACCCTGTACACATATGGACATACTGCTTATCAATTACAAACCAAGGTTTCTCAAAATCCTCTAGCTCCTAGTTTATAGACTAAAATGATTGGAGATGATCCATTGCCAACTCGTGATTGTCCTCTAGTACAAACATATGATTGAAGAAGATATGGAAGATGGCATAGAGGACCACTTCCTTCAGGTGGAGAGGTTTTTAACTTTTGGGGTAATTGCTGTATGATTTCTCCCTCGACTATCACTAGTGCTGGTCATGGTCTCTTTATTATAGAGGATTTGTATGTGCCTCAAACTCCAAAGTCACTCTTATGTCATTTTGTAGTCTTATATATAGATGTGGAGATTGGCATCAACTTACATGTTATGTTCAAAACATGAGTACTTATTGATTATGCATGAACGCAGCTTCTCTTGCTACTAGAGAGATTACACATGTAGAAAATGAAAGATTATATATTGATGGAAGACCTTACATGCATGAAAATATAGAAGTTCAATAAACAGTAGTCAAGGATATAATATTTGAATGACTAATTTCACATTTGAGGAGCATGAAAATAGTCATGAATCAACATACATGAGTAGATATATAGCAAGATACATAGTTTTCAATGCTATTACTTAATTATGTGTTGATGATAAGTTATTAGTGAAGTATGGATGGCATGGACCTCCAAGAGAACCTTTTAGCTAGAGAGCAATGAAAAGTTTTTGTCCACCTATCTTGTGTTGCAATGAAAACTCTAATTAATTGAAACTATCTTCAAATTAACTTACATACTTAAATTTGTGTTTTATGTTTATTTTCATCCATTTATGGAATACTAATGAGTTTTATTCATGTATGTAGATTGCAATGTATAATATTGATGATCTTCAACCACACCATTCAAAATTTCGAGTAAGACCTCATTCATGAGAAGCATCCATGAAGAGGTGACGCATAAGTGATCATGTAGAATATGCAAGATTGAAAGAACTATGTTCAAGAGAAGATAAAGTACAATATTTTTGTGATGATGATGATGGTGATTGCATGGAATATTTTTATGAGGATTGGTATCAAAATGAAAACAAAAGCATTGATATTTCCAAAATTGAGAAATATCTTCGAGAAGGATGTCTAAAGCATATATATGAAGGAAGTCGTTTGACATGACTAAGTCCAAGCTTACTTATTCTCACTTCACATTTTTATCATCTTCATCCTCACTGAAGTTTTTGGATTGTGGATCTATAAGAGGCCCATCCGTTCATTTTTTATACCAATCCATAAGTGTCATTGGTTTTGGAAACTGACCTATTTCAGTCTTTTCATTAAAATATATCGCTTCTCTTTTGCATCGTAATGGATGATCATCAAGCAAGAACCGTCAATGTTGAAGATAAATATTTTTATTGAGATTCGTACTATAAACTAATATCAACCAATCACCATAGTAAGGACAAGCTTTATATCCCTTAGTAGATATTCTTGTATGCATAAAACCCATAAAAATATAATTAGATTAACTCACATACAATTGTCTATATATTAAATAAAAATTACATCATTAATTGAATAGATGCCATATCTTGGAAAATCATGTATAGTCCAAGCCACAATGCCACAAACCATAATGTGTCTTTGATTTATGCTTTTCAATACATCAATGGCATTAATACTTCTCCATAACTCCTGGTGATCCTCAATGAGAGGAGCAAGATACACATTCATGTCTTCAACTTGTCTTTTTCCTAGTATTAAAAGTGAAAGCATTAAATGTTCCTTTTTAATGGTACGGTATGGCTAGAGATTGTAATTGATGAATACCACTAGCCATGTTGTACATTTACTAGATTTTATTGAAAATTGATTAATCCCATCTAATGCAAACCTGCCTTT
>CM035415.1:149046566-149076566 GCA_020310875.1 Ceratopteris richardii
ATCTGCATCAGAAATGGGATGATCTGCATCATCACATGAAACCTACAGAGGTTGAGAAGTTGCCTCATTATAACTAGCACTAGACTCTCCACCTGTAAAAAGAGGCAGCAAAGTATCATACATGTCTTTGGAGCTAACAAATGTCTCCTTAGTACATGAAAGCAATGGCTGAATAGCATCTTCCACAAAAACAACATCACGGCTAACCAGAATGCGTTTAGTCTATGGATGATACAGACGATAGCCTTTACTTTCAGAACTGTACCCAACAAAAATACATTTTATTGCTTTATCATCCAATTTTTTGCAATGTTGTTCAGGCACTAATGCATATGCCAAACAACCAAAAACTTGTAGATGTGCAACAGATGGCTTGCGATCATGCCACGCCTCATATGGAGTGACAGATTGCAGTGCTTTAGTGGGACACCTGCTAAGTACATATGTTGCACACATGATAGCCTCAAGCCAGAAACTATGTGGTAAAGCCTGACTCTTGACCATACACCTCGCCATCTCCATGAGTGACTTGTTCTTTGATTCAGCAACTCCATTCTGTTGAGGTGTATACGACACTATACACTGGTGTTTTATCCCATGTTCAACCAGAAATGCACTAAAATCAAAAGACATATATTCCCCCCCTATTAGAATGGAGGGTGCCCATTTTACATGCTAACAATTTTTCAACCAAAACCAAAAACTATTTGAAGCACATGAACACTTCGGACTTTGCCTTCAATGGATATACCCATGCATGCCTGGAAAAATCATCGATGAAAGTCACAAAGTAAAGATAATTTCCAAAAGAAGGTGCCTGCATAGGACCACATACATCACTATGTACAAGCTGCAATTTCTGAGTAGCTTGAACTGAACCATCTTTTGGAAAGGAGGAACGTTGCATTTTGCCCAACATACAACCTTCACAAACATGTTTTCCTAGTGCCTCAAGTTTGGGCAAAGAGGACACCATTTCAGATTTCTGCAGGCATAGCAAACTAGCAAAATTCAGATGACCAAAGCATGCATGCCAAAGCTTTGCATCTGACATAGCCTGAGAATCATGTACTACACATGCCAAATCATTTACAGACCTTTCATAGTCTCTGAGCTTATATAGCCCATGACATAGAATGCTAGAAGCAATAATCACATCGCCATTTCACAAAACATGAATTGTACATCTGTCATCAACAAATTTCACAACCAAGCCAATCTTGGTTAATGTAGAGACTGAGAACAGATTTTTCTTGATCCCTGGCACAAACAAAGCATCTAACAAAGTGAAAGAACTACCATCAGCAGTAGACAAGATGATCTTACCAACTCGCATAACAGGATAGGAGGAGTTGTTGGCGCATGTAACAGTATTTTCTGTAGGGGTAGGCTCGAGTGAAGAGAAGAAACTGTGCTGCGAGGTAATATGTTTGGTCGCCCCACTATCAAAGTACCAAACATCTGAGTCTACTACAAACATGCACTGCTCATGAGAAGATGGGTCAAAACTGCAAACAGTAGTAAATGCCCATTCTTCTTCCTGCACAAGATTAGCAGACTCTGATTTGTCTAAAGGCTTCTGCAACAACCATTCCAGCCTCTTTCTTCTTTGCCTCTTTAGCAGCCAGTTTTGGACAGTTCTTTATGATATGATCATTCCCTTTACAGTACTTGCAAAAAAAAATCTGCTTTTCTGATTTTTTTTCTCATCTTTATCTTGGTTCTTCAAATGTGCAGCATTTGCAGATATCTGCTTACTAGTAGAAGAGCTCCATTTTCCTTTGCCCTTCTTACTAGCCAAGAAATCTTGATCTGCAACACGCATAATGGACCTGTTTTGCCTCGACTGATCTTCTTGCAACAAAATAGAGACTAGCTCCTCAAATGACAAGGCATTTGGATTGCCTTTCATCATCAACCGAAGAGTAGAAGCAAAACTCTGATATGAATCAGGAATACCATTCAAAATGGTCTGCACAAGTGAGCTATCTGGTATAACCTCATCAACAGAAATTAACTGTTCCTTCAAGTCTTTGATCTTTGTTTGAAAACTGTCCATAGAATCACCTTCATTCATGTGCTCACTCTCCAATTGTTTTCGGAGGTAAGTAAGAGGAGCCTCATTCCTAGCTTCGTACAATGTGGTAAGTCTATCCCAAGCATCCTTAGGTGTTTCGCAAGAGCAAATGTGAGGAATAATGGCACGTTTGACACACAAAGCTACCAATGCATGTGCTTGAGCATCTTTGCCATCCCAACGAATCTGCTCTAAAGTACGTGCAGCAGAAACCGCAGCATGAACAGGAATATGTAGAATATCATCATCTTCGACACCTTTTGCATCAGCTTCAGTACCTGCAGTTGTAACAGTTGCACGTGTGATAGGATGTTTTTCAACACCCGACACAATGTTCCACAGTCCTTTTGCAACCAATACATGTTGCATCATATAAGCCCACAATGGATAGTTGGTACCATCCAACTTATCCTCAACAGCCAACATACGAAATACATCATTGCTTTCAGCCATGGCCGGTGACTAAAATACCTTGATGCAGAAAATTGACTGTATCTCAAAAAGTTGAATGGAACTGCCGAGACGAGTTCTGCTAAACCTATAACAGACTTTGAGACGCTTGTACTGGCGAACCAAAATAGGTATATACCTTTGGCAGAAAAAGACAAAATAGCCTGCACAAGCACTATGATAGTGCATTCGGAGGCCAAAATGAGCTCAGATCGTGATTTCGGCACCACAAGGCAAAGCTGTTTTGATCTCTGAAACACCCTGAGTATGCTCATCAAATTTCTTGTGAATTTGAGACTGCAACCAGAGAGGTGTAAACGACACCCTAGATGAAGCAATGACCTGCTCTGATACCAATTGTTGGAGTTAGACGTCTGTGGAAGCACCCGAACAGCACAAGGAAGAAGAAGAAGCTTGGAGCACAACACACAATACTGAATGTATTACTAGAGAAAGTACAAAGATAAGTAGCCCATTAGGGCAATAGGCGTATATACAAGGGGGGTAAAAAAACCTCCTAAAGAGGGAAAAAAGTGCCCTGGTGGTCCTAGAGTGTTCACACACATCACTACCTAAAAATATCAACAATATATATGTGTGTGTGTGTGTGTGTTTGCATGATGTGTATGTATCTATATATGTATTATGTTCCTCGTTGATTTGAGTAACTAACGATTTGTGTTGAATGTGAGTGATGCATCTACACTTGAAGTCGAGGTTATTGAGATCAACATAGATACACAAACACACACAAACACACACACACACATACACACACACATGCACACACACACATACACACACACACATACATATATATATATATATATATATATATATATATATATATATATATATATATATATATATATATATATATATATATATATATATATATATATATATATATATATATATATATATATGTGTGTGTGTGTGTGTGTGTGTGTATGTATGTATGTGTGTGTATGTATGTATGTCTGCATGTATGTATGTATGTATGTATGTATGTATGTATGTATGTATGTATGTATGTATGTATGTATGTATGTATGTATGTGTGTGTGTGTCTATATATATATATTAGATTATAAGAAGAAAACATACCTATGCGGAGAAAGCTCTCATCTTGCAAATGGAGCAGTAGTGGAGCCTTCTTCTAGCTACTAGGTAAGCATTTGGATTGTATAGTCTAATTCCTCAGCGGGCATGTCTGCATACTCATGCATGACAACCCCTAAGGAATCACACAGAACTTCCCCTCTCATAAGATTCTTTATGAGAGTAAGTTTTGTCTTTCGCTCTCTACTACGATCCATAATCTATGTACATATAAAACAAAATGGATTAGAAATTCATGTGAGAGACCACCGATGGGATTTACCATGTGATGGAGGGTTCACCTCTTGGGTTGAGCCATTGATGACATTTACCTCATGGCGAGGCTTATGTTCCTCAAGTGTCACGTATTGGTACCTATCAAGAGTTTGAGGAATTTATTTCTTCATGATGTTTCTTAGAAGAGATGCATCCATATTGTGATTCGATTGGTTGCATCATTTGCAAATTATTTCTTTGATTGCTACATAATTTCATGGATTTTACTTCATTCTTTTTCTGCGTTCTTTGCACTTATAAGCCATACTTCGGGATTTGTTTTGGACATGATGTGGATCCACTCTACCCAAGGGGCTAGTGGGTAACCACTATAACATAGGCTCACAATAGGTATATGAGCAAGTGTTGATTATACTCCATGTTAGGACATCTTGAGGGATCTGGGACTAGCAAGAGCATAGTGTTATGGGATGATTTGATCATTCCCTCAATGATGGAAACCCATAGGTTGAGCCATATTTATGCCATGAACATCAAAGATTGTTTGGCTATTGGTACCTTTATTCTCTTGATGAAGGATACATAGACAACAAAAATGGTTCTAGTCCACATGGAGTGGACATAGGAGTTCATCAATGTCTTTTGACATTGGGTCAACATGGGATCCATTTTCTATAGTGATCCATAAGCTTTTTATTGGATAGATGCCTTTCGGTCACCCAAATATGTGCACTAGAGTCCAGGTGATTCTAGATATTGCACGAGTATGGGAAGTAGTTGTCAATAATTCCTACATTGGTTTGATCTCCATTGGATGATATGTCGAGGTGGACTTATGGGATACGTTACAAAGGGAATTACTTTATGGTGACCATTACCCTTGGATTTATGAGGTGTGCTCTCATTGATTCCATAGAGATCTCACAAGGGAGTGATATATGATTGCTGTCTTTGAGATCAAGCAATTTGTCTAGGATATTTTTGTGACCTGATTGTCATGTGCATCTTTCTCTTACAAGGGAGTGATATATTATTGCCATCTTTGAGATCAAGCAATTAGTCTAGGACATTTTTGTGACCTGATTGTCATGGGTCCCCAACACCTATATGACTTGTCCTAATGACAAAAAGATGGTAGGAAGATATTCCAGCATTACTTGATTGCTTCTTGGATAGGGCAAAGTAGGCATGAACTAAAATAAGGATATGCCAACAATTACGTTTCATCCCTAGTTGGTGCACTTTAACTCCAGTAGACCAGTGCTTGATCATCAATATAGGATGGGGGACCTTCTGTATGAAGTTCCATTGATACACATATGGTATTAGGTTAGCATGAGCTAAGCACAAGGTACATGTTTATAGTTCAAATACCGCATGTGTGGTATCCGTAGAGATACATAGATTGTCATGCCAATATAAACTAAGCATGAGATATCTGCATAGGACAAAAACCTCTGCCTTGAGGTATCCACCATGCGTTGGTGCTATGTTTTTGAGAGCATAGCGCACAATACATGCATTGCCTCTTGTTCAGAGTCTTGAAAGTGGAGAGTTGGCACCACAATCGACTCTATCATGAGATGGTTTTTTACCTTATATGGGTCAAGTTTCCATTGTGTTCATCACAAGAAGAGTTCAATTATGGCAAGGCTCCTAGACATGGGTCCATCATTAGAAGGAGTGGGCTTTGTTCACCTTCTTGTGGAATTGTTATGTCCATTGAACGTTGTGTCTGAAAGGGAGTTGTCAGTGATATGACAATTATTGACACTCCATTCTCATTAGAAGACCCATTAATTATGCCTAAAAGGGATTTTTTTGTCTACACGAAAGGGAATTTTAAGTATCCCAATGACTCCTGGCATCTCCTTTCCTTTGGGAGCATTTATACTTATCTAAACATCACTTATAGATCAAAGGATCGATTGTACACAAATCCTAGACCATGGAGAATATGTTGATGATGTGATGATCATGCGTCTTAGGATGGGATTCATCATACATGGTATAATCATCAAGGATACCTATGTAGACATGACCATTATGGAGCAAGATACAATATGAAGTAGGTTGTCATTGATGGGAACCCTCTTAGTCCCTTGTCAATGATGATAGCCTCTTGGGTATTTACCTAGGAGTTGTTGCACGCAAGAGTATGCTACATTCTCATGCCTACAGAAGGTACGGTTTCACCCAACATATATATCTAGTATACTCGACCAATTGGATGAGTGACTTTCCCCCCTTGTATGCTCTTGATAGTATTCAACATCGACTCTTATATAGCCCATTGATCTTGATATTCAGTCACGAATTGACCTTTTCCTCGACCATAAGACCCAAAGGCATGGATTTTGAGCCTCTAGTATAGACTCACGCTCAGAGGCAGGAATTGTTAAAGAGGGAGGAAGAGAGCACGATGAAGGTAGCTTGGTACTATGTTGTCTTCCTTGCACTTCCTTTTTCTCCATACTACTTGCATTGTATGTATGCATATCATGGTCTTCGTGGGCCAAGATCCTGAAATAATTCAAATTGACTGGTGCACGATGTTATCTTCTTCATGGTGATCACCACTTCATCACAAACAAGATAATTGGTGTGTCTTACAAGTCAGATCTACTTAGAGGATTCATCAATATATTGGTTCCATAAGAGTTATGGATTTGTGACTTGGACAAATATCCTGGTCCCATGACAATTGCCTATTTGGGAGCTTGCATAGCGATTGTTCCACAATAGTTGCATTGCCTTACAGCTTGGATAGAACGATTTTTTGTGATATCTCTAGAGGAGATCTGAGCTTGGTGGACTTTAGCTGACATGTTTCATAAGATCTCGACTTGGTTCAAGACCATACGAAGAGGAAGTTCTGGGGGACTTCTTATATTGAGTATCTGATTAGTGGAGGCACTAGGTTGGACCTCTTTCGACTTGGGAGTCAATTAGGTTATCAAGGTACTGGACTCTTGGTTTTTAGCCAAGGAAATTGTTGAGGACATCAATTAGAAATAAGGGGGGAAAGCATTACATGCCTAGAAATCAAGGACATCTAGATGGGGGCCTTCCGTTAAAGTGATCAGTCAAGTTTGAATGAGCCACCTAGTGTGGAATGGGCCACCTCCTCATTTGAGCCTATAAATAGGACCCATGTGCTCATTTGTGAGACATTCTTTGCATGAGACACTTGGAATCTTTGCACTTTAACAAAGCCTCATCATCTGTATTGGTGGTAGGCTGACAATATGGGACACAGGTCCCTTGGAGGTGGCTACCCACTTGGATGCAAGCTCCCATGCTCGACAATGAGCCCATATTGGCTCTATGGCCGGGAGTGAGTCTGATGTCCACCCTTCTATTGTTTGTAAATATGGCCTATGTCTTGACTTGTTGAGCAAGGAAGGTGCTCGAGGTTCTAATGCTTAAGCTTCTCCCATACATCATATGCAATAGCAAGGTCCTCTAGGTCCACCAAATCACATCAGCGATAGCCATTTTTATGTATGCAATAACCTGTTTAATCAAGTTGATTTAGTTGTGTGTTTTGGCTTCGTCTTGACAAGGGCTTCCTCACAATCTTTAAAAAAGAGACTTCCGAGAATTCTCTCTCCATAATTCAAATACATTGCCCTCAAATTTCTTGATTTCAAAGATATTTTTTACATTTGCACAAATAGTCAAATCTGCATACACTAAACCTTAAAAATACAAAATCAAGATTTTTTCAATTTTAACTAAGAAATTAATTATTTTTCACTTTTTGAGAAAAAACCCCCCAAAAATAGAGACTAATACAACGTGTACATGATAGTATAGAAAGACTATGGCTAAAGTTTAGGCCCAAAATTCCAAAAATTAGCAAAATTATCAATTTCAAACGTTTTTCTTAAATAATTCTAGCAATAAATTTTTGCATTTAAAAACAAAAATAAAACAAGATAATATATACTCAAAAAGAGCTTGTAACATCAAACTAACCAATTTTCAGCAACTAATTAACATGTAATTTAATCTTTTTGAGCAAAAAATACTTTTTACATCCACTCGCTCTGAAAATGAGAGTTTTCAGCCACAATAAAGAGCTCCAATCTGTAATGTTAGCAAGCATGATGCTAAAAAACACCTACGGAAAGAGACTAAACCTGAAATCAAACTTTTTCGTGATGAAATTCTTTGAAAACTTGAAAATTTGCTTAAGCTTTGCAATGAGATGGAAATAATCCTTCAAATGTAGCACTTCTATTGCAAAAAGTGAAGATCTTTTGGCAATGAAAATCTCCCAAACGCTGAAAAAGGCCTCTAGCTTAGCATAGATTGAAGTAAAAAAACATTTGCAATGTGTTTGTCCCAAATGGAACAATTCAAGGCTTTGATATCATTGAAAGAAGCAATGGAGAGCTACACGATGATGTGCTTGATTTCTCTGAACACCAAGAGAGTGAGCTTCTCCATGAGGAGAGATAAAGTAGAAAGAGAAAGCTTAGTGTGCAGAGAAATGAAGATGAAGATGAAGAAGTACATACAAAGTTTTCAAAACTCCTTATAAAAATGTGAGATCATTAAAATGAAAACTTTGATAACTTGCCCAAATGTGAATAGGTTGAAGTGACCAAAAGTCTTAAAAAAACATATAACTATCTCCCTAATAAGGTGGCCAAAAACTATCATAAAAATATATCTAGAAAGCTCTTAAAGAAACTATCATTGCAAGGGTTAAAATATTTATAAAAAAAAAGTATCCTTGGGGCCTTTATCCTCAATAGTAGATTGTAATTACTCTTAGAGAATTCCAACCTTCCCATAAGCTTTGTATCATTCAACCTTTGAAGCTTAGTGTATTGAGTTTTTGTGTGGAGCTAGTATTTGCTCCTCTATATTGTGTACATCTTGTCGAATATTTCCCTTCTCTCTCTCTCTCTCTCTCTCTCTCTCTCTCTCTCACACACACACACACACACACACAAACACACACACATTTTCAACTAATTGTGACCTAATTATGGATCCATAAACCCCTATTTCCTGATAATTTGGTATCAGAGCAAGGTAGTAGGTAAAGCTCATTATATTCAACTTGTGTAGCCACCTTTGTTTCTTCCAAGGAGGGGGAGATGGTTTCCTCTAATATACCCCTCCCCCCTTCCCCCCCCCCCCTCCCCCCCCCCCCTTTTCCCCCTTTTTCCCCGCCCCCTTTTTTGGGATATGGTTAAAAATCTCTCCTTGAGCACTACAAGAATATGTAAAAGTCTCAAATTTTGATTTCACCAGCAAGTTGACCATCAATTTGGGCTTCACTTAGTGTAATGTTGACCCATTGACCATTATTTCTATGATTTTGATCCTCTTGTTAACAATTCCTTCCTAACCTGACACTAGGTATATCATGCACATCCAAGTCACATAATCATCACATACTCACAATAAGGTTTATGCACAAATACACAAATTGTTCTCTCTCTCTCTCTCTCTCTCTCTCATGTGCACACACACACGGGGACCTTTATTTGAAACAGCTCTCTCCAAAACACACACACATAAAGAGTACTTACACATCCCATACTCTTCTCAACCAAGTATTTCTTGGAAGGATAGAGACAAAAAAATAATGGCACATGACACATTTAAGATAGCATGTAGAATAAAATCTATCATGAAGATTGTTAAGGTTGGGTGTCCTTTCGAATCAAGACTAACACCTACCCCGCACACACACATACACATACGCATACACATACACATACAAGGAGATTTCACATAGGTTGGAATACAAAGTTGTTTTCCTCAACTTTGTTCACCTCATCTTCTTGTTGTTTAGCTTCTACCAATCGAAGCTATGTTGTATTCTCCTACTTTTTATAACAAAATTTTGCTTTGAGAGTTTTACCTCCACAATGTTTGCATAGGTTGATAGTATAACAATTTGATTCATAATAATTTGGTCTCCCACAATGTTTGCACTTTTCAAAAGTCTTCTTACTAACACTTGATGTCAATGCATAGTCTCCTATAAGCTTTTCTCCTTTAAGCGGCTTCTCTTTCTTCTCCTCCTCCTAAATGGTTGCTATCACTCTGTCAAGATTTGGATTTGTCTTGTTTTGTACAATAGTAGCAATCATATCACAAGAAGAGGGTAAGCTTTTCGAAAGAATTGTAATTGTTTGAGGTTTTGATATGGGACTCTTCATCCTTGCTAGTTATGCTAAAAAGCTTTTAAATTTATTTATATGCTCTACCACTAGTTTAAATTCTTCCATTTCTAAGTCATGGAAGGAAATCAAAAGTGATACAAAGGATTGTCCCTTCTGATTTAACCGAATTTCACTTGCACTTGTGATACTTTCTAGTTGATGAATATATTCATTGCTTAAGCTCATACTAATAGTGGAAAAAGCTTTTCTATTTTTAAATGTACGTGTGCTCACACACATCACTACCACAATGTACTTAAAAGAAAACTGAAACCACTGATGAAATGTTTTTATAATGCCCACATCACTAACCACTTTTGCACTGCTCTGTCTATACATGTATGTTATTATGTTTTTAATATCCTAGAACAAAAAACTTTATAAAGCAAACAACGAAATGAGTCATGTTACAATCAAGGATATTATGCTTGAATATCCATAATGAATCATGAAACATCCATCACTATCAAGACTCAGGAAGTGTAATTGTCATCACTGTCTGACCATATCTTATTGTGTTCGATAGAAGTTAAATCTACAGCTCATAAGACTGAAGACATTCTCAGAAAGTATGGTTTTGGAACATCTTGCAAGGTCTTAACAGTATGTAAACATCCTAAGTTATGATCAAGAGCATTTTAAAGTCGCATGGAAATCTATCAGGGAATAAAGATTGATTTATTAAATAGTGGCTTCTCTGCCTTATTGGCTACATGATCTTTAAAAGATTGCTTGAAAACAAGCAACCACTATGAACTCAACAAGGCAGGTCAGTCAACTTGAATTTTAGAAAATCAGAATGCACTCATAGATATGTATACATCCCTCATGTTGCTTACTTCAGCTCTTGCAGGATTGAATCTGTAATGTTGACACTCAGGTCAAATATATTTTCAAGCTCCTCTTTGACATCATCATTAGCAAAAATGTGTTTAAGTGCATTTCTTGCCAAGAACTGTAAGTTTTCTTTTGTCAATCCTGTGATCATATATTAGAAAACATACTCTTAGGATGAATATAATTTCATAACAATTGGGTCACATGGTAGATGCAAGACAACCAATGAAAGGCTTACCAAAACAGACAGCAGCTAATGCATATTCCTGTGAAATGTCAGTTCCGAATATTCCAGGATCATCCGTGCACACAATCAAAGGATGCCTCGAGTTGTATAAGCTGGCTGGACAATATAAACAATGTATGATACTCAATCCTCAGATTCTGTTTGATAAAGCTCAAGAAAATTGCTTCAAACTCAAAGAGTCTGTAAAGGACGCCCAATGTCCTCAAATAATTAGCAATCATTTGGGCCATATATAACTAGCTCATAGAACGTAGAGTAATAAATCAAGGTTCAAAAATCTAAAAGCTGGTAGATGCACAGACAGACAATAGATAATGTATCAAAGACCAAACAATGAACAGATGCAGCATGGAGAGAAAATGGACTCGTTCCATGAACATTTGAATAACGAACAGATGCAGCACGGAGAGCAAATGGACTCATTCCGAATTACCATGAACATTTAAATAACGAACAGATGCAGCATAGAGAGCAGATGGACTCACCCACATGAAAAAATTCTGCATGACAGCAGTACAATGCTTACAAACTGCTGTGATGAATGGCTAATGCAATCTAACTGCTGATTCCCAACCAAAATGGGGCTGACTAGCTCCATGTTAGTGGATATTGGATGGGTCTGATGGACTAGTTCCTCCCTACAAGCTAGTACTAAAATGTGTTTACTGGAAGTGACCGGCTCTAGGTAAGAAATCCCAAGATGAGAAGCTCACTACCAAACGTGTGCAAGCCGTCCCTGTCTGACCCCCCCCTTTTTTTTGCTGCATCCCCATCCCTGCGTCCCCTCTGCCTTCCTGCCTCCTCCAGCTCCCCTCAACTGCCACCCTCCTTCCCTGCCTCGCCTTCCCCCCCATCTCCGTCCTCCCTCCCTCTCACCTTCTCCCACCAGCTCTCCCGCCTCCCCCCCTTCCCACCCCCTCCCCCCCTCTCCTGCTCCCTCTTCTTTCGACCCATTCTTCTACATCACTTGCTGGTGTGGAGGTGGGCATGTGAAAGCAAGTCCCCCTTTCCCCCCTTTTTTCTTGGTTTCTTCCTCTTCCGCTCCTGGTTCGCGGCAGACACGAACGGATCAGATATCCAGCCCAGAGAGGGACTCTTTTGAAGCCTCTTTGCCCCAAACTGCTCTAGCCTTCATTGCCCATTCGACTCTCCCTTACCGAAGAGGCCAGAGTGAGTTTAGTTTCAGAGGTTAAGCGCCTGTAGGCCTCTTCGGTCATCTGCAAGATCATCGGTTTGTGTCCCGGTCATGGCGAACTCAAGAACCTCCTTCAGAGTAGTCTGCTTGCTGAAGTTGGCAAGTTGGCTGATACCCAGACCCTTGGTCGCAGCTTTTACCGGGTGGAGTTAGAGAGTCCTGAGCAAAGCCACACGGGGATGTGTTCCCAGGTTCTAGGGACGCCGAGACGCCGTCCCCCTCGGCTAAAGTTAAGGGACACCTAGACGGGACAGCTTGCATCCCCTTTCACCTGTCTGAAACAAGTTGACATCCTCGGGACGGTTTGCTGTGACAAGACAGATCCGGGACAGATTTGGGGATGGCTCAATATTCAAGGTCCCTTTTTGGTGCCAGAAAATTATTATTTCTTTTTCAGGTTTCACACCTTTTGGGCATCTTGAACCACCTCACAAGCATAAATAGAGGGCATTTTTACTACTCAAACTCACCAGATGAGCTTCAACTTTCAACGTCAAATCTTAGGTGCATACAGTCTTTACACTTGTTATGTATATGGTATGATGAAGATGATGAGGATGTAATATCTTTTTTTTTAAACATGATGAAATACATATGATTTTTTACTTTTTTTCCAATCAAGTTATCAATAATCAATGTCTATGATCATTTGATGTTATTGCTCGAGAGTCAGAGAGTCACAATTTGACTCTCGATGTTCAATGTGCATCATACATGTTCCACTTAAAAAACACTCTTTTTTCTTATTGTTCTATTTTTAATGATAATTGGTATTTTAATATATTAACATATTTATTGTGCATGGTTTTCATGATATTTTTGGAAATACCAACATTTTGTAAGTCTTCTCTCATGTCCTCGTCCCCGAAACACCCTAAGCTCCGTCCCTGTCCCAGGGACACCACCGTTCTCGGGACCCATCCCCGTGCCCCGGTGACTAGACAACTGCACGGATGATTGGGCTTTCTCCGATTGCGGTACCGACTGCCCGCGCATATGTTTGTCCATGGGTCCATGGTTTCAATCCTTCGGCAACGACGTCTTCAGCCTTTATCCCCCGAAAAGCACGTGGATTCCTTGACGGGTTATTTTCCTTCCTCTCTTGCCTCAAATTGGCGGATCATTAACCACTTTTCTAGAGATTCCACAGTCGGCTTCCTTTGTTGTGGTCAAGGGAGTGGGCCTACCTTATGTTCGGATCCTCAATTCTGCTTCAGCTCGGCTGGCTTCAGAGATTGAGCTTCCACTATTATCTCGGGATTGGCTGATTCAGCAGGTCGAGTACTCTGGTCTCCCTAATTAGTGTTTTTCTTGTCATAAGGTTGTTTACCTTACGAAAGTGTGCCCCTCGAGATATCGGAATTTGGCGCCAGCCTAGATGTCAATCTCAGTAGGTGTCTCAACAACTTCGCTCATAGGCATTTAAGCGCCCCCATCCCCCTCCCACTTCTCCGGGCCGCTCCCCACAAAGGGGGAGGGAGTTGGATGGCAATTCTCCTCAATCCCGGAAGCTTCGACTGATCTTTCCTCGTCTTCCTCTCGTTAGCAACAACCTAACGACGACAACAAATGGGCCGGAAGCAAAAATCAACGGTCCGAGAGGTCTTTATTCCAACTGGGAACCGTTTTAGTGCACTTCATGAGAAGCCCATTGTTGCCCCTACACTCACACTATTTTCTTGAACCCCCTCCTACTTATGCCACTCCATCGGCATCCCTTTGTGTCGGCTTCCACACTAAGGCCCATACACCCACCTGACTTTGCGTCCCCTAGCACTCGACACTCACTTAATAGTGATTTCTTGGTAAGTCGGGAAGCTCATGGGGGACGGTCGACGTCGAGGCCCCCTATGGCAACTGGCACATCTACCATGACCGCTATTCCCCTTGGGCTAGTGAGTTTTGACTATCATTTGTGAAAGGAACATTTTGGCTATCAGCTCTCTTGTTTCTTTGGCATGCAAGAGGACCGGACCTCTTCTACCATTTGGGTTCATGCATTGGCTCTTGCTTCTCGCAGCCAGACCACATTGGCCTCGGAAGTTGCTTTCTCCTTCCCCTTGTGCCGGGCCTCATAGCTTGATTGGTCCTTAGGGGGAGGCGTTGCGTTCTGTTCGTGCCCAAGTGATTGAGTTCTCGAGTCCTCTTGGTGAAGCTTGATCATACACATTTATTCATCCAAGCATCGGATGTAGCACAGTTCATGTTCATTCCTAGCCCTCAAGAGACTCAGCTCATCTCGTATGTGGTTGCAAACATATAGATTGAAGCTTGATCATATAGATTTATTCATCCGGGCATGGGATATAGCATAGTTCATGTTCATTCCTAGCCCTCAAGAGAGTTCGCTCTTCTTGTATGTGGTTGCAGACACTCGCATTGCCCCTTGCTTTATGTACATTCATGAGGATTTACACTCTTAGGAGTGGGCTCTTGTGTTGGAAGACTCTACTTGGTTTAGCTTCTATCGGGCTCTCATTGTGCAGTTTGCCTCTTATAGAGGTCACCTTGACTCGGATTATTCCCCATCCAAGCCATCGCGAAGATGGCCAGTTTTGCTATTGCGTCAGACTCTTTGTTCACTCAGTCTCCATGAGAGTTCCCTCATGAAATGTTTCGGGGTTGGAAGGCCCGAACTTCTTGCTATATAGAGCTCGATTGAGGCAAAAGCTCAGACAGTGCCTAGTTGGTGGCCCATTGATATTTTGATGTTACAGGAGCACCATCTTTCTCAGGCTGTACTCGGCATTGTGGACAGCTCTTGCAGAGACATTGTGAGGTCTTTTGGTAGGCTAGATATGGACCCAATGGGTCCCTGGGTGGTTTATGTATTTTGGTTGGGGATTCCATGTAGACCGCGACCGTGGACAGGGGGAGATTGTGCCTAGCAGGGCCATTTGGATGAATCTTTAGTGGAAGGGCCTCATATATGGCTTTCTGAATCTTTATGCTCTGAACGAGGAGAGTGCACATGCTCCCTTTTGGTCCAAGATTACGGATGTTGTACCTAGTGTGGATACTTGGTGTGTTGTTGGTGGCTTCAACATGATTGAGGCTCCCGAGGACAGATATGGCAGTAGCCAGGTCAGAGTTCATGGGTCTGAGCTCACTGCCTAGGAGAGATTATGTTTGATAATGAGGCTTCATGATGTATGGCACATTGAGGGCTTTGCTAGAGAGAGAGGTAATCTCCTCTTTTCGCGTTCGGACAGACGCATTGGTGGGATGAATCTCTCTCGGATTGATCAAAGTTATGTGAGTGATGCCTTGGCCGACTTTGGTGGTATGACTGGTATTGTGGGGGGCTCTTGCATGTTGGATCACTCCCCGATGGTTGTCTCCTTTAGGGAGGGTGCTACTCAAGGTTCTCCTATCATGCACATTCTTGAGCATACTCAACTTGATCAGAGCTTCGCCGATCAAATTGTTTCGATTTAGAGTCAACTCCATTGGGATGTTGGTCTTCGGGCCCAATCACTATGAGGGTCTTCAGCAGATTAGTTGCTTCCTGGATGAGGTGAGCACTCTTCGGCTTGCTCAGCTCCAAGAGACTGAGCGGTGTCTTCGCATAGGGGTTGCCTCACTTCAATGTATCCTTGAGCGTCTCCTTGATTGTGAGTGGGCACGTGCCCAGCTTGCTCATGCCTAGTAGGAGCTTGGTGATGTTAGGACCGGTGCTCTTCCTTTTTCCTTCATTGCAAGCTTCTCGGTGGACTCAGGTTGGGAGCCGTGTTTCTAGTGAGTTCTTCACGGCTACTCACCTGCATCACTCCCGAGGTGGGATCCACACATCCACGAGGCTGATGGTCAGATGACTTCGGAGCTTGTTGAGATGAGGGAAATTGCCACCCAGTTTTATCTGCACTTTGAAGCCCCCTCTCGGACCTTGCAGAAGAGCAGGCAATGCGTCCTTTGGCATCTATGCAGATATGTGACTAGTGAGATGCAGACTATGCAACTTGGCCCGTTTTCGGACAGGGAACTTCTTGATGCTTTACAGGGGCTGGAGAGAGACAATTGTCCCGACAAGGATGGACTCTTGCCTACTTTCTTTATTTGTTATTGGGGGATCTTCGGGGAAGTGCTCAGACTTGCCTTTCAAGAGATCATGGAGGGGGGTTTCTTAACTGAGACACTCTCCGAGGAGCTGATTTTTCTCATCCCTAAAAAAAAGGGGGGGGAGAAGGGAAAGGGGAGGGGGGGGGACCTGGATGAGATCAGACATTGGCGGCCGATCACGATTCTGAACTCCACCTACAAAATTCTTGCAACAACTCTGAGTTTGAGATTACAACCGATGCTTGAGTCCTTGAGTGTGGCGAGCCTCTTGCTATTCTGCTCTTAGATTTTGAGAAAGCCTATGATCATGTTGATTCGGCTTTTCTCGAGGACACCATGTTTGTATGGGCTTTTCCGTTCGTTGGATCAGGGACATTGCCTCTCTATATCATTTTGCCCATAGCCAAGTTCTCGTGGCGAGGGGCAAGGAACAAGTATAGAATTCTACAAAGGACCTCTTGTGCCTACTATCCAAGAGCTAATGGATAGGCATTCAACATCTCGAGGTCAAGGTCTATTCGATAGGGTTGTCCTTTGGCTCTGACCCTTTTTCTTTTCTTCATAGAGGCCATGAGTTCCCTTCTGTCTTCTTAGGACACTGGGTTGCAGGGCCTTAGGCTCCCTCTTAGAGAGGAGGCTTTCAATTTGTCGATGATACTATAGTTTATTTGCATGGCCAAAAGGCCAATATTTCCAGGTTTCAGAATGCGTTGGAGAGATTTTGCGATGCATCGGGTGCCAAAATCGATTGGCACAAGTCTTGTGGGTTTTAGGTTGGAAGGGACACACTCCGTAGGTGGCTTCCTTGTGCCCAATTTCAGTGGATTCTTCCTGGCACTACTGTTCGCTACCTCGGCTGCCATATTGGCTTGGAGTTGTCCGCTGAGCAGAAGATCTCACTCTCCTCTTGCCTATCAGGAGGAAGTTGATGCATTGGAGCATTGATCACTTGTTCTTGGCTTAGAGGGTCGTGGTGGCTTACCAGGTCCTCTTAGCCATGATGTGGTATATCACCTCTTGCTCGATATTTTCAAGCTCCTCTACTAGCCAGATTCAGTGGCTAATCAGGAATTCTTTATGGTCAGGGAAGGATGGCAGCCTTGCTCAGGCCAAAGTCTCTTGGCCTGTCATCCCCCCTTCTACGGAGCACGATAACCTTCGGATTATTGAACCCGCTTGTTAGAGCAGATCCCTTTCGGGCAAGTTTGTTGTCCACGGCTTGCTTCATGGCCCGGAGCCCTCGAAGGATTTTGTTCATCACAGACTTGCATGTTTGCACTTGCTGCGGGTGGGCAGTGGCAACCTCAGGTTAGGTGGATCTTTGTTGAGATGCTTAGGAGGATCTTTGCTGAGATGTGTCATACTGGGTTCTCAAGGAGGATTCAGGATCGTTTCGCTTGAAGTATCCTGAGATCGTGGGGGTAGTTATACCCTGCTCTTATTGAGCTTTCTCCCTCCTGCATTGAGGAGCAGCTCTAACAACCCTTGATCTGGAATCCTATTCTTTGTACAGAGAGAGGATTCATGGTTGGCTCCAGACTCCATGTTTCCTAGGGGCCCTTGTCAGGGGACCTCAGCATAGTGTTGGTGATTGGCTTCATTTTGAGGGGGCTCATTGAGGAGCAGCAGAAGGACAGATGCATTGGGATGTGTGGGGTGTCTCATATGATGAGAGATATTGAGGCCATTATCCCGAGGGATTGGGGGATCCAGTGCGGCTCTCCCCACTCCCCCGACTCCTTGGTTGGGAGCTTTCACTCCGACCGAGGTTTTGATCGCTGCCCGGGTTATACTCAATATCCTTCAAGCTCGTTGCCCCGCCATCCCTACTGCAGCCGAGGTTTGGTGGCTCCATGGCCTCTCATCCGAGTTCCTGTCTTCCTTTTCGCGGTGCATCTAGAGTAGCCAGCAGCCTCGTTGGACTGTCCTTTTTCAATGGTTGGTTGTTCACAAGGGTATTACGGTCAGTACTTGACTGAGTTATGGGGGTTGTCCTTGGGACTGCATAGGTTGTGGCTATCACATTGAGTCACAAGGGCACTGTTTATGGGACTTCTAATTGGCCCAACATATCTCGCTGAGGATCTTGAGGCTTACGACTTGGAGGGAGGGGACTCTTTGTTGGGGTGTAGTTGCTTGGGGCTCATTTATTGGCCCGGCCTTCAGTTACAAGCATGTGACCGATAGTACTATCCTCTCGATCCGGGATGGGTGGATTTTCATCGCTCAAGGCATTTGCGTCTCTTCTTGGAGAAGCGACGGCAATCCCAACTGGGAGTTGATCAGTAGCCTGACTCTTTGGTTTTGTTTATAGAGCGAGATGCCAACGCATCTTCGAGCAATGTGTGATTCCTTCAACGAAAACTATTCAGGACTTCTAGCTTGAGCTGATCCACACTCTTCGGGGGCCGTTGGGCCATCTTCAGGGTGACTCGGATGGCATGATTCGGAGGCTTGCCTTTCTTTAGATCCGGAAGAAAGGTCCCTTCTTTACCTCTCAATGTGATATTGTCCAGTGGAAATATTGGCTGCCTTCTTGGCTCTTTTGCTCTCCTTCCATCCCTCCCCAAAGGAGCTAGGCATCTTCTTTTTACTTGTACTCGATGTGTGTGTGGGGTGATCTGTCCCCCATATCTACAACTTTGTCTTTGATCCCAGATTCGGTATGTAGCCCTTTCGGCGTGATTTCTTTTAACTAATGAAGGGATCCTTTTTTTTTTGGGGCAGGGGGAGGGGGGGGGGGGATGTGACCAATCTTTCTGCCAAATGCAGGTGACGCATGCTGCTCCAATATCCCTTTACTAAGTGAACAAAGCAGAACATGTACTACCAAACTAATGCTGACATTCCCTTATGATTTCATCTCAAATAGGCTAATAGCCAAGGTGATCTGGGAGACACTTACAGGTTGAAAAGTCCTCCTTTATCACTTGCATTGGTAGTCTCACGAATAATGAAGCTTGGACACATACTGCCAGGGTGCAGTGCAAAAGTCAGGTAGTTGATCGGGCATTTATGTAACTTGCATCAAAAACTTTCACCTCCATTATCTCCTTGGGATTCGATATATGTCAGTCCATCAGTTGGCTGGAACTGGCCAAAATTGTATGTGACTCAGCTAAAGCTGACCATGAACGAGGATTAGGTGACAGATAAGAATGTGGTCACCTTCTCACTAGAGTGATGACTATGGTTTTCAATGGTTGACTTTACCTGCAGGCGAACAGACGCACGTTAGATTGCCCGTCATGACCATGGTAATGGCACTGTAGGGGGGATCTGAAGCAAATCAGTATGATATACAAAATGTTTTGAGAAAAACAGTCTCTTCATTAATTATATACAGGAGACCTGAGTCCTCAAGAGTAATGCACAAAGGGCCAGTAGACCTCAAAGAATAAAGCCATCGTTAAGGTAGCAGATTGCCCATCACAAAGATGATGAGGGCACTAATCGGGGGCAATCAGCAGATCAGAGTGTGTGTGTGTGTGTATGTGTGCACAAACACACACACATGCACATGTATGTATGTATGAATGCATAGTTGTTTTTGACAGGTTTCTAACTTCTGGCTTTTGATGTTTACCCGATGTCTAACGGATAGGTAAAATGTTTCTGACATTATATGACACCATTTACTTTTTCCCAAAAAAAAAAAAAAGAAAAAAGGGAGTAGAAACACCATATAGCAATAGCATTATGTTCATAACATTATTTTAATGAAAAACCATATTAATCGTATTTGACGAATCACAATCATACACTAATGGCGTGAGTCATGATGGCACATAACCAATTAAAATCAGAAAAGTACAACATGATTTATCATTCATGAATGTAAATACATCAAAAAAGGGAGGAGTCAACACTAAAGTCAAAAGATGATGACTATCAAATAAAATTAAGACAAATAGCTCAAAAAAGACATAGTCTATGAGACTTTGGCACATCATACACATAAATGCCCACATGGATGTATCAAAAATCACGATAAAACAAAGAATGTCACACATCCTCATCTGCTACATCATCATCATCACCTACACAAGCCTCCTCAATACTCTCCAAAACAGTAGGAGATCATGAAGCAACTATCTCACCATCATGTTTTCATTGCAATGCAATCAGTCTTTGATCATCCGCTTCTTTCTCTATCATGTCAAGTGTCACTTCTAATTTTGAAATCCTCTTTCTTGAATTTTAGATATGTCGCATAGATTTGTATGACTACACACTAATTTCTCAACATTCTTAGGCAACAATCTGTTTGGCCTCTTTGTATGTATCAATGAGAAAGTGCTTCAATTTCTTTTACAAGGGGAAGCACAAGAACGTTGTGACAAAAGGCGAAGAGCCATATTTTGTAAATTCGGAACACATGGCCCAAATCGTTCCCATCATTTCATAGCATAATGAAGCGTATCCATATCTTTAACAACTATATATGAAAATACACCTCACAAAGACCTATATGAATCTAGTTCATCACATAAGAGACATTGTTTTTTAACATCATCACCTCGTTTGTTTGTCTCTATGATATCTATCCATCCATTATACACCTCTATATCCATATGTGGTGACTTTGACCTCCACATGGGATAAAGAACATAACTTGTTGCATGTACAAGAGTATGTAACATCTCCTATCTCTCAAAACATAAAGACTTCACTTCTTCTAACCTCGCAAAATCAATTCAATCCTCTCTCTCTCTCTCTCTCTCTCTCTCTCTCTCTCTCTCTCTCTCTCTCATATAGAGCATATAGAGTGCATACCCATAGCACCCCACACCATTGATGCCAGTTATTGTCCACTCCTTTTATACCCGTTTTTTGGTACCGAAACTTTATTTTCCTTTTGGGATCACAGTGGATTTGATCATACTGATGTATATGTTTTGTCTCATAGGCCGATTTTGGCCTCTAATAGACGTTAAAAAGTCTCTCTCTCTCTCTCTCTCTCTCTCTCTCTCTCTCTCTCTCTATTACCGTGAGCATTTTCTACATATATCGGACGAGGGCTTCATCGAGATTCCAAGATACATGCAGACATACCTACCCCACCACCTTCACGTCGTCATTGGGCAGCCCCGGGTTTCATCACATCAGCTCGAGATTGAGAGGGGTCGATCCAGGGGAGTCCCCTGTGGGGAGAGGTGGTGCCCAGTATGCGAGACAGAGGTAGAGAGTGAGGAGCATTTTGTTATGGGATGCCCGGCATACTTAGACCTACAAGCACAGTTTCAGATAGAGGAGTCACTCCAGCTGTGCATGACTATAATAGACCAGCTGTCATGGACAAAGGAAACCATCCTGAACCTTAGATTCCATGTGAACCCTATATCTCATGATTGGTTCAGAATTAGGAGAAACCAATGCTTCCATTGCGTCCGGAACGTGCCAAAACCCTAAGATCGACTGTCTACTTGCCTGATTCAGATATCCAGAGCTCATGCTTCGAGTCGATGACATCATGATGACATCGTCAAGTCGCAACCGCCCTTGGGAACCGCCCTTGAAAACCTATATAAGGAGGGGTTGGCCACATTCATAATCAGTCTTGCCAATGCCAGTCTTGGGAGCTTTAGGAGTCGTGACCGCCAAGTAGTTCTTGTCTTGTTCCTTGCTCTAGTCTAGTTCTTGGACATACTATCTTGTCCCCTTGTAATCTCGTAGTACGAGATCCTGTCGAGTTCTAGTTCTTGTCTTGTTCCTTGCTCTAGTCTAGTTCTTGGACATAGTACTCTTCAAGTTCCAGTTCTAGTTCTTGTCTTGTTCCTTGCTCTAGTCTAGTTCTTGGACATACTATCTTGTCCCCTTGTAATCTCGTAGTACGAGATCCTGTCGAGTTCTTTCGTGTATCCAGTTCATCTCCCAGAAGGGAGTTCTTGTAACCCAGACAACTTGTCTCATACTTACGATCCCGGGTTGTGGGATCTCCTGTATTATCTCTAGTTGAGTTATTCATACCTATCAGTCCCGAGTTGTGGGACATCTTGTATCAGTCACGTATTCTTGTATCATTTCCCCTTTGTGGGTGATCTTGTAATCAAAAGTGTATTTCCGAAATCTTGTCTATTGTAGTCAGAGAGCACAATCTAGTGCTCCCCTGACATTTTGGCAAGACTATCATCTATCCAAGACCAGGCATCATGGAGAACGCTTATGAACAGATTGTAGCATCACTTTAGAGTCTCCAACAACAAGTCGAAGACCTAAGTTATCGACAGACACAAGTCGAGATGGGACATCCAGTGCATGTAGGTGCACTCCTCCAAGAATTACAAGAACGAATCGGGAGTCTTCAAGCAAATCAAGGGAGTATTCAAGTGAATCAACGGCCTAGTACATCATTTATGAAGGAACCCAAGATCTGCATGCCAGAAAAGTTCGATGGTGATCGCACAAAGTTCCGAGGATTCTTGCAACAAGTCGAATTGTACATCCGTATGCAGCCCGATAGATACCCTGATGATGCATCCAAGGTCGGTTTTATTGGAAACTTGCTCTATGGTCAAGCTTTATCATGGTTCGCCCCAATCTCTGGAGAAGGATATGGCCGTACTTCACGACTATGAGGGGTTTCTTAGAGAGCTCATCGCCACATTTGGAGATGCAGACACAAGTCGAGTGGCAAAAACAAAACTTCGGAAGCTACGTCAAGGTAACCGCCCTGCCTCTACCTATGCATCAGAATTTAGGCAGTTGATATGTGACCTCACTTGGCACGAAGATTATTTTATAAGCCAATTTAGATGGGGCTTACGAGATGATGTGAAGAACCTTCTACTCACGATGCCAGAGGTGAAGACATTGAATGAATACATCAACCAAGCTATTCAATGTGATAACCGCCTTTTTGAAAGGAAACAAGTAGAAGGAAGACCTCGCCAATGGAAACCTTTCCAGCCCACTCCTAGAGATGAGTCTATGCCCGAACCTATGCAGATAGATGTAACTCGGTTCCAGCCTCTAACACCACAAGAGAAACAAAGGAGGGACAACAAGTTATGCCTGTATTGTGGAAACCCTGGCCACATTGCAGTTAATTGTCCCAACAAGAGAACGAACTCCAAAGTCGCAGCCACCCTTGTAGAGAAGGGAAACGAGGAAGTCCAGTTGTAAAAGAGACCATACAGCCGGACCATGATATAAGAAAGGGTCTCATCATTCCATCCACACCCGTAGAAACATGTCTTGCCCCTGTCAAGTTAATCATGTCTAAGAAGACCCTTTCCCTTATAGCTCTGGTAGATTCAGAAGCGTCCTCATGTTTCATTGATGAAGGACTCGTTAAGAAACATGGAATTCCAGTACTTCGGAAGAATAGACCAGTAGTAGCTCAAGTAGTAGATGGACGGCCTCTAGCATCAGGGAATATAACCATGGAAACCATACCATTAAGAGTACACCTTGGTGACCATGATTCACACACATGTTTCAATGTAATATCGAGTCCACTAAATATGGTTATCATCGGAATGCCGTGGTTAAAGAAACATAATCCAGAAATTAATTGGGAGAATAATAAAATCACCCGGGTTTGCCAATTTGTATAGGATATTCATCAGAGATTACTCCAAGATAGTGACACCTCTTACGAAGCTTACAGGGAACTCCAAATTCTCATGGACCGAAGAAGCAAAGAAGGCCTTTCAGACCTTGAAGTCAGCATTCACCACCGCTCCAATTCTAGTTCATCCTGATTCTAGTAATCCCTTCTTCCTTGAGACAGATGCATCGGACTTTGCTCTAGGGGCCATTCTTTCCCAATATGGAGATGATGGACACCTACATCCAGTTGCATATCATTCAAGGAAGCTTTTCCCCCCAGAAATTAATTATGAAATTCATGATAAAGAACTTCTTGCCATAGTAGACGCGTTTGATACCTGGCGTCACCATCTAGAAGGAGCATCTCATAAAGTCATTGTGTATTCAGATCACAAGAACCTAGAGTATTTTATGACCACGCGGATTCTCAATAGAAGGCAATCTCGATGGAGTAACTTTTTATCCAGGTTCGACTTTGTCATCACATACCGTCCAGGACGTCATCAATGTCAGTCAGATGCCCTATCCAAAAGATCTTACCTTGCACCAAAGAAGGATGAAGAGGCCTTTGATCAACAAGAGAGTGTATTACTCAAGCCTGAGCATCTCCAGCTAGCAGCTATCTCTTCAACCCATCATGAAGATTCAGCCTTGAATCAGTTCATCCGTGAGAATCTACCACAGGATGAATTGTTTTGTAACGTTAAGCAGAAAGCTCAAGAAGGGAAATTCCAAGAAGTAAACGAATTTCAGGAAAAAGATGAGTTACTACTCTATAAGAACCTATTGTATGTCCCTCCGAGAAAACCCAGGATCCAAGTACTTCAACAACGCCATGACAACCTTGCAGCAGGACATTTTGGAGTGAATAAAACAATAGAACTCATATCAAGGGACTTTTGGTGGCCTAAGATGTGGAAGGAAGTCAAAGAATATATTCGAACCTGTGATACTTGCAATAGATCTAAGGTACCCCGACATAAACCTCATGGCCTCTTGCAACCTCTACCTATTCCAGAAAGGCCATGGGCTTCATTGTCTATGGATTTCATCACAGATCTACCAAAGTCAGATAAGTATGATGCCATTCTTGTTATTGTGGATAGATTTACAAAGATGGCACACTTCATTCCAACTACCAAGGCAATCACAGGTGCAGCCACTGCTAGACTTTTTCTCAGGTATATATTTAGGCTTCATGGATTGCCTGATGACATTGTCACTGATCGAGGTCCACAGTTCATATCCAGCTTTTGGAACAGTCTTTGCAAGCTCCTTGGTGTTCAAGTTAAACTATCTACAGCAAATCATCCACAGACTGATGGACAAACAGAACGGGTGAATCAAGTCTTGGAGCAATATCTCCGTTGCACTAGCAACTATCATCAAAATGATTGGTTTGAGCTTTTACCCTTTGCAGAGTTTGCTTATAACAATAGTGTTCATGCATCTACCAAGCAGACTCCCTTCTTTGCAAATTATGGAAAACATCCAAGGATGGATATACAACTCTCAAATCATGTAAAGAACCCAGCTGCTAGAGACAAGGCCCAGTACCTGATGGACATTCACAAAGAACTCAAGGAAGAGATCCATAAAGCTCAAGAACAATATAAGTACTATGCATATCAACATCGTGTCCAGAATCCATCCTATCGAATTGGGGATAAAGTATGGTTACTCAGAAACAATTTGCAAACCTCAAGACCTTGTGCAAAGTTAGATCATCAACGATTCGGTCCATTTACCATCTTGGCCAAGATTAATCCAGTCACCTTCAAGCTCCAGCTACCGAGTACTATGAGAATACATCCAGTTTTCCATGTATCCATGTTGGAACCATATCAGATTTCGCCATTGAGGGGGGAGAGACCTAGTCCTTCACCACCTATCGAAATTGATGATCATGAAGAATTTGAAGTCGAGCATGTCCTAGATTCCAGAATATCCCGAGGAAGATTGGAATACCTTATTCATTGGAAAGGGTATGACATCAGTGATCGTACTTGGGAACCTGCAGAAAACCTTCAAAGAGCACCAATCAAGGTTCAAGAATTCCATAAGAGAAATCCAACAAAGCCGAGACCAGATAACATGACCGCTCCTCGTGGAACTCGTCGCTTGAGGGGGAGGTGATGTCATGGACAAAGGAAACCATCCTGAACCTTAGATTCCATGTGAACCCTATATCTCATGATTGGTTCAGAATTAGGAGAAACCAATGCTTCCATTGCGTCCGGAACGTGCCAAAACCCTAAGATCGACTGTCTACTTGCCTGATTCGGATATCCAGAGCTCATGCTTCGAGTCGATGACATCATGATGACATCATCAAGTCGCAACCGCCCTTGGGAACCGCCCTTGAAAACCTACATAAGGAGGGGTTGGCCACATTCATAATCAGTCTTGCCAATACCAGTCTTGGGAGCTCAAGGAGTCGACCGCCAAGTAAGTACTCTTCAAGTTCCAGTTCTAGTTCTTATCTTGTTCCTTGCTCTAGTCTAGTTCTTGGACATACTATCTTGTCCCCTTGTAATCTCGTAGTACGAGATCCTGTCGAGTTCTTTCGTGTATCCAGTTCATCTCCCAGAAGGGAGTTTTTGTAACCCAGACAACTTGTCTCATACTTACGATCCCGGGTTGTGGGATCTCCTGTATTATCTCTAGTTGAGTTATTCATACCTATCAGTCCCGAGTTGTGGGACATCTTGTATCAGTCACGTATTCTTGTATCATTTCCCCTTTGTGGGTGATCTTGTAATCAGAAGTGTATTTCCGAAATCTTGTCTATTGTAGTCAGAGAGCACAATCTAGCGCTCCCCTGACACCAGCGGCGCTTGGGACGCTTCCTCACAGCAGCATACGAGAGGCGAAAGCGGTCACTACAGCCCACACATCAGACACGGGTGAGTACCCAGCAGACCATTACTCAGTTCTTTCAGCGAGCTGAGTTACATCAGAGAGGTCCATCTATGGGGCTCACGCTCCACCAGGCAGCCGAACAAAGAGCACGACGCCGACCACGCATGGTTGGATATTGTCAACCATGACTATATCAAGAGGATATCTCATGCATCAGGACAGCCTGCGACCGTATGATGGAGCAGAGGAATACCACCACCCCCTGGGTTGTCTTCCTTCAAGAGGCACTCAGACCAGCACCGATATACCACATACTACACCCACCGCCACCCATCACCAGTAGCTAGGGTATTTTACTCACTCACATTATGGATCCCCCATGTATTAGGTGCCCATTACCTGCAGAGTCAAAGCCTGTAGCGAGTACTTTTTATTTCATTTCATTTTTTACACAGGGTTACTACACTTGTACATGGTTTTGTCTCATAGGCCAAGTTTGGCCTCCAGAAGACTTTAATATGACTCTCTCTCTCTCTCTCTCTCTCTCTCTCTCTCTCTCTCTCACACACATTGGAAGTCAATGTACATATGGTCCATTTCCAGCAATTCACATTTTGGACTTAGCATTTTTTTTACAGTTTGGGTAAAACTTTTTTAGGCTAGATAGATAGAGCTTGGCGAGAGCTATCTAGTGGTATGCTTCATTTCTTCATCAGAGGTCAGAGTTGGGAGAAAAGTAAAACCCTAATTCAGCCCAAAATGGAGGAAGAACATTTTTTGAAGGACCAAACTCAAAAAGCTAGGTTATTATGTCAGCATGGTAAAAAGCAAGTAAATTTAGTGATCAAATTAAAAGCTAGGCCAAAAATTAGCGATCGCATATTTTTAATGATAAAAGCAAAATCAAACTATTAAAATTGCGATGAAGGCTTTTTAAGATTGTGAATATCTTTTTCGCTATTGGATCGCTATAGCTTTATGGGGAGACACTACAACTATATAAAGAGGTCATGAGCACACTCTTGGACAATTCTTAAGCTAGAGTTGATGCTTACTTGTGTCAATCTTGGAGTTCTGAAGCTTTGGAGGTGAAGGAAGGTGAAGGAGAGGCTACTCTCTTGGAGCAAGTAGTCTTCTACAAGTTGGTGGCAGCTATCTTTTGTAAGTTAACCTTATTTTCTGTTTTTAGGGTTTCTGAACCCTAATTTCAGAATTAGGGTTTGCTGATTTTCAGATTTGTTGCACTTTCTTGAGAGGTTAGGTTCACTTCGTTGCTCAATTACTTCACACACACTCAGATTATAACAGCATAATCTGAATTATGTGCATCATCATCTTCTTGGCTATTCTTCCATCTAGTGAGTGCACAATTATATGGTTGAGTAGTACTCCCATGTTGTGATTCGGCCATCTATATTTAGTGAGTAAGCACTTTGCTTACGTTACTCATTCTTGTCTCAATTTTCTCTCTCTATCTCTCAGTTATCATCTTGTTTAATTAAGTGTGTATGCTCTAAGGTTTTTAGTATTGGAAGATCCTGGGGCCCCAAATTCTAACACTTGGTATCAGAGCATCGTTGACATACACACTTAGTTAAGATCAGTGGGTATAGAATTGAGATTGAGGACAAGTTGGATGGATCATCTAATTATCCTATGTGGAGTTTCATGATGATGAATTTGTTAGTGAGAGAAGATTTATGGAGTATCGTCGATGGATCCTTAACTAGACCAAGACGAGAAGGCGAAGCAGAGGATATAACAACTTCAAGAGGTACTCGTGTTGCTATCACAAAACCAACTGAAGAAGAGCTAACCACTTCTACATCCAGAGTCAGAGGTAGATCCTTACCCAGAGTTCCTCCTACTGAAGATCTTTATGTTCAAGAAATTTGTAGCTATGGTTGAAAATGAAAGTCAGGTAACTATCCAGATTCTAAGAAGTGATAGAAGTGGAGAATACTTGTCAAATGAGTTACACACATTTCTTGAAGAGAAAGGTATTACTCAACACCTTACAATTGCTTATACTCCTCATGAGAATGGTGTTGCAGAAAGACGGAATAGAATACTTGTTGAGATGATGCGGAGCATGATAGTGTCCAAGAAGCTTTCACCGAAATTCTGGTTTGATGCAGTACATACAGCTAATCACATTTTGAACAGGTCTTCTACAAAAGCCTTAAAGGTAATCACACCATATGAAGCATATTATGGTAGAAAACCTAATGTGAGTTACTTCAGAGTATTCGGATCACTTTCTTATGTACATATTGAGAAAAAGGATCGAGGCAAACTAGATGTAAAGGCAAAGAAAGCTGTTTTTATTGGATATCCTGTTGAGAGCAAAGGATACAGGTTTTATGTTCTAGAGACACGTTAAGTTATCGTTTCACGCAATGCTTAGATTGCTGAAAATAAGATTTATGATAAAGAAGCAGAAATTCCAGAGTTCATTAGTGAAAATGACTATGGATTTTTTAGAAGGAATTTGGATGTACATGTTCAACCATATCAAGAGGGAGTTAAAATTCCTAGGATTGAAGAAAGGATTGAAGAAAGAGGAATTTCACAACCTTCTACAGAATCAGTTCCACATGAGACTTTAGTTCCAGAAATGGAAGAAAGTACTAGAGTTCCAGAAAGTCCTAGTACCTCAGAAGGACAAGTTCCAGAACCTGTGGAAGCTGAAAGGTCAGAAAGAGTATCACCACTATTTAAAGATACACCTACTTGGTTATATCAGACTTGGAAAGATAGTGGTATAAAGACTTTTACAGGAAGAACAAGGAGTCGGACTAGACAACAACAACAAAAAGATCTTGTAAGTTTTGCTGAAGACTTTGAGATTCATGATATTTTAGCACTTAGGACAGTTGAAGATGAACCTGCATGTGTTAAAGATGCACTTAACATTCCTATTTGGAGAAAAGCTATGCAAGAAGAGATTGATTCTATTCATAAGAATCAAATTTGGCAACTATGTGAGTTCCCAGAAGGAAAGAAAGCTATAGGTGTAAAATGGATCTTCAAAATCAAATGGGAAGCAGATGGTACTATTGACAGGTACAAAGCAAGATGTCAAAGGATATGCACAATAAAAAGGTATTGATTATGATGAGACATTCGCTCCTACTTCTAAGATGACAATTATTAGGTCAATACTTGCTTTAGCAGCACATTTTGGTTG